>JAHQIW010006986.1:0-150031 GCA_019055375.1 Parelaphostrongylus tenuis | reverse complement strand
AACTGGTACGATTGGTCTCAGACTTGTCTGGGAGGATAAGCAGCACTGATGCGGTTCAGCGGGAGGACAACGCGAGTCATTGTAAAGGACAGATATGCATTAAATCACCCAAACGAAGTAAAAAAAAAAACTGAAGACGAATGCCTAGCGCATTCCTCAGGGATGGATCAACGCCGAAAGCTTTATTCTTTCATCCCTTTATTCCTAATCTCTTCAAAGCATTCGCAGGACGAACGTATTCGCTAAAAGGTTAGACAACTCCGTGTTTTGAATAGAAGAGTATTTATTTTGGAAAAGAACAGACGCTGTGCTAAGCATGCATGGGGGCACAGAGACTTAATGTAAAAAATGTTGAAGTAGGAGATTATACTAGTACATTAATGCAATACATCAGTGTGTAAAAGTCCTGAAGTATTTTGAACAAGATCGAAAAAATCCAACAACGAACCATAGCGTTTTCTGATCACATCTAACCTTGGGCCACAGTTCAAGACGATTTCTTATGACGTGGTCCAAGCACATAGACGACCGATGACTCCATGCGACCACTCTACTACAATAACAAAGAGTAAAAAACACAAAGGTGAGTGCTTACTAAGCAGCTGTTTGGAAACTACTTATTCGCGTCACGTCATAACCAGTGCAACTTGTTTAGAAACCAGATAAATTTATATGTTGCTTTTTCTGTTTGTATTACATACGCTTGGCAGAGTAGGTCGCAAATCACCCTGTTATTCCAAGGCTTCAAAGTAGACGTTGATATCATACCATTTGTTTCGAGTGTCTTTCTTTGAAAATTACCAGCCAGAAGCAAACACGTGTAATGCGCTCTATAAGTTGCTCGTAGCAGACCACATGAATGGCTCAAAAGTAATTATCATGCATATTGAAATTTGAGCGTGGTCTCAAAAAAAGCACTCGAAGCGAACGCTATAATAAGAATTAGTTAGCATTACGAACTTTATTCTGCCTTGGACAGTAGAAATATTTTGTATCGTGTAAGAGAGAGCATGTGATTTTTATTATCTAAAATTATCAAGGAGATGGTACGCTATCGTGTAATCAAATTGCGAAAAATTAGATGTCCTGGGCAAATGATGGATTCTAACTACCAACCGGTGATCAAGTGTTTTCGGCGATTGTCTAATGCCACGGGATATCAAGCGTATAACAGGAAGACAATGCCTATGCTCTCGAGGATCTCAGGGAAAACCTATGATTCACTGAACTACTAACTAACAGAGCACATTAAGCTAATCTTGTATGCTTCAGTAAGAAACGCAGACTTTTTCAGGAATCGTTTGATCAGTCGACGATCAACAGGTGATAGAGGATACAGGTGTAATATGAAATTAAGTTTTTAGTTCCTCAAATAAGTTACTGTGTATTTCTAAAGACGAAATCTTTTCAAAATGACCAATAATTGAAGGAATCTACAAAAATGCTTCTACAATATTAATAAATGAAGGTATTAACTTTGCTTTTTCGAACATTTCTTGGTTGGCAATATTGATATCTGTGAAACGCAATTATGCTTTCCCTACATGTGTTTTGATCTATAATTTCTGTCTGAGATGTAAGGAACAAACTTGAAGACTTGTAGAAAGAAACGCTGTCTTTATAGACGAGGTTTTCATTTCACAATCTTCGCTTAAAGAACCTTTACAAGAGCGAACTTTAATACTACTTTGTGCTGATACGAAACATACTTTTTCTAAAAAATAAAGCTTTGCTCATTTCAAAGAAAATTCACCAATGACTTTTTGTTAAATTCGTATATGGAAATCCAGACTTTACAAAGTGATATTCTTTGTGAGCTTTTTACGAAGAAATTATTTGTTCTTTCTAAGAAACCTCTTCAAGAACTTCGACAACTCATTCGCATTTCGTCAGAACCAGTGCAACTTCAAGCTGTTATTATCATTTCACGAACTTTGCCTAGAAAGCGGATTAATTAGATGTAGTATCACAGAAACAACTAATGACGAATTTCTTTCTTGGCTTATGATTAAATTTGAAATTTGTACGAATGATATAAAAATATGTATACATTTGTATATATATATGTATACGTATATAATATATATATATATATATATATATATATAACATGTAGTTCCATATACGTAGTTGTTTATACATATATATGCACATATGCATATATGTATAAATACATATGTATACGAAATATTATACATGCGTTATCGACGACAACTTGAAAAACCAAATTTTCATATGTACAGTATGTAAATTTTCCGTAAGCGTAGTGGTGCCGCAGTGAATATTCTGGAAGGGAGAATTTGGAAATTTGTGACAGCGAATATATGAGAAACCGACCTCCAGTTAAGCTCGGCATGAGTGATAAAGAATATATTGTTCGATGTATGAGTTTGAGGAGATAGCGGGGTGGTCAGTAATTCAGACTATCGGGAGCATGGCGCTGGATCAAACCTTTCACAGCGCTATCTTGTAATCACGTAGACGCCTTAGGTAGGTTTTTTCCAAGATTCCAAGATAATTCGATTCGACCATCACTCTACGACCTTCCTAGAGAGTACAAAATCGTGAAGCAGCACTCGCAGCGACAAATGTTCGTAACCATTGTTGTGAAGGATGAATGTGAGGAAACGAGACAACGGAGGAAGTAGTGGAAAGTGCGCAACAGAATGACGTCGAGTTAAGTAACAAAAATAAAATAATAATGTGGATTTAGGACTTTAGGTGAGTTTGCTGTAGAAATTTTATTCGGCCAGCGCTTCGGCATCTTTGCCTTTTTCAAGGCATGCGAGTGGATTGCCCACATTTGCTCGTAACTATTCACTGTCAGCAAAATTCGGAACTGCTGGTTGTTTCCAGCACTGATATCTTTTATCGCACAAGAGGTGCTAGCGGAGTAAGGGCCCGGTAGGCTAGCACTTAGCGCGAGTTTTCGTTGAAGGTGAAACGTCGGTCCAACTACTTCTTGAGGTTCCGAGTCTTGCATGTCTTTCAGAGTTCTTGGATATTTAGTCAGAACATGATAAAACTGCTATAAAAGCGATAAAACGAAGATTTTTTACTAAATCATACATGCAGTGTTCGGTACTCGAAACGAGATCAAATAAGTCGATTTCCAAGATTGTTTATTCGCCTTGTGCCGGAAAAAAGAATCATCTGCGCAGAGTCAGTCATACAATGATCGTCCTGTATAGAAGAGTATTGTATCGTGATGTAATCCATTCCAGCGGTGCTTTGGTTCATTAGATTAATTTCATATCATCACAAAGAACATTGTTCGGACGAGCGGCCGTGGATAATGGACTCGAATCGCTCCTGATTATGAAAGCATAATTCATACTGGATCCCAATGAGATACGACATAACTTCATGCTGCACGCTTCAATAACAAGCAAGGCATCCCATATTCCTCTTTGACTTTACTGTCCTTCTTGGAGATGAAACTTCAGAGGAGAATGTGCTGCTGATGAAATTCAGTGCAGAGCCAACGCTTCCATGTGACTCTGCTCGTGAAAAGAATCTCATCAGTTATGTGGACCAGTAAGTAGTATGTGGTGGAGCTTGCTTTTGGTGGGATTCTTAGACAACAGCATTTGGACATGAAACAGCGAACTGGGATTAGTGGAAACACTTCATACCAACGGATTTGTTTCACGACGAGATCTTTTTGGAATTTATGATGAATTACTTGGTTAAGTTCGGCCCTCTCGCTTTAGGAGAGCACAAATAGCCTCTCATGCTCTTAGCTTCGGTCACTTGATTTGAAAGCTTCTGAATTATATAATGTGTACATCTGAAGCACTTCTATGAGTATTCGCTCACTTAATGAAGTAAATGTGGATTCTTTTCTGTTAGACGGAAGTAACTAAGAAGAAACAACCCTTCGCTGAACAAGAGTTTTTCGTAAGAATGTCAGTGATCGCTCGAAAGCCTAAATCTTGGGGAACTTCTCTATCTGCTCATATTCTGAAAAGGCTTTCCAGTAGCGCTGTAGTATATTTGACGCCCGCCGCGCGCTTTTATTATACCTTCGCTGGATGCATGAAAGCAAATGGACGTGTAGAGGAAATCGTATAATCAGAGTCATACGTTCTATCTGGAGTTTTTTTACAGGCAAAGAAAAATCCTAGATCCAACAAGAATTTGCACTACACATGTGACTCGCTGCAGCGCGATCGATTGATTGCGTAACGATCCACGCCCACGCACACACATTAGCCGACCAGCAAATGCGCGGTGTATGTGAAATTTCATCTTATTTCCATTGCTACCCCGTAGTGAAGCGGTCATTCCAGAAAATAAGCCCAGCATTGAAGTCGCTGAAACTTACTCTATCGAATGATTACATAAGATTTAAGCGAGGAGCTCTGTACTGCGCAAAATACGCGTGTGTGAAACACAAATTTTTCTTTTTGCTACCGAAAAAAGCTTTCCAAAAAAAAAAAAACGAGAAGGTATAGCAATCCCGCTGAAATTCAAGCTTTCGAATGATTTCTAACATTCTTAGGGGGGGGGGGGGGGGGGGAGGGGTTCCTGTTCAGCGAAAGAGGTCGTTAGAAACAGCCATAAATCACATAGAAGGCCACTAGAAATGAATTAATTATAGCTCTGGGTTTAGTGTGATTGAGTGAAGATCTGAGGCCTTTACAATAATTCTCGGTGGTTTACCGATGTATCGAGTCAGCGCTGCTATCCTCTCAGACAAGCCAGACAGCAATTTGCCGACCCCCCTGGGAATGGAAGGTTTGGTGACCCTGGTAGAGCGGCGGGATTGAACCATTGACCAAGTACACCTTTTAAAAGTCAACAAATAACAATCTGACAGAACAAAAAGGGTCATATATTAAGAGATCAATAACCGCTGCATAATTTTAGTCACCCTGGAAATGTAGAAGTATACCAGAATGACAGAAAAGGTTGTACGACCCGGAATTCCTAGTCTTATCACGACAAGAGATGTTACTCATCTTAAGCCGGCATAAAAGCTCGCTTCAATCTAACTTCACAGCGCCAATGCTAATCAACCCTCTGTGTCCGTTAACGCACCGCTTTTGTTTACTTGTTTACTCGGTTGTTTACTTGTTTACTCTTTGTTTACTCGCTTGGGGCGACCCGTCATCACAGGTTACCAGCACTTCTTGCATTCGATTTGTCTCCTCGCATTCATCCTCCATGAACGACGTTGAGCATTTCAAGTGTTGCTTTGAGTTCTGGTCGAGACGATTCTTCCTGTACTCTTGGAGATAGTCAAACTAAGGCGTTATTTGCGCTTGACCGCAGGTGGGTGTTGGGGAGAGGATCGAACCGGTGCGTCACGTGACACCTTCCTTCCTGATTCACCGCATTGCTAGCCACTGTGCTATCCGCGCCTCTAGTCAGGACATTGTCATCTCTTACCTGAACTTCTTCGCTTTCGCGTAATTTTCCATTTCACGTTGATCATTTTGCCTGGACCTTTGAGGACCGTGGACCCACCTCCTCTGCATCTCTGACCCCCTGCGTGGGAGCGCATTGGATGTGTTATTGTATTGCTTCAATTGTATTATTGTTATTTTCGTACTTATAACAACATAATATGTTTACATTGAAAATAGCTTAGGGAAATAACAACAATAGTACAGTTGGAAAAATAAAATGTGCGCTGCAACGCTGGGGGTTAGAGGTGCAGAGGAGGTGGAGCAGATCGTCCAGAGTTGCCATCCAAACTGGAGGATGTTGGATATGCAGAGAAGGGGACTCCACGGTCCCGAAAGGACTAGACGGTCAGCCACGAGTCTCTTTTGTTTAGCCTCATTTAGGGTATAGAAGATGTGCGATCAGGTGGATAAGTATTCGACCGTGAAAGTCGACGATGGCACTTCGGTCGAGTTCAACACGTTTGCTGAAGATCCAGTCTTACCAGATGATGTAGATCGCGAACCGACAGCTTCAAGGTTCGTCGTTTAACATTTTGATCTATTGATCGACAGAATTTCTTTTTTCAAGCAGAATTTTTCTCATTTTTGACCACTTTCAGCGGTGGTATGATATTTTAGATATAACCAGTGGCGTTGAGTATTTTGCAAAATCTTTACATCGATCGGGACTCGAACCGGCATTCCACGCTTTCCCGGAGCGCGTACTTTAACCAGTTGCGCTACTGACGCCTGTTTTGCCACCACTCTTTCTACGCTACAACGTATCGATCTGTCAGCATCCAACCGTCAACGACCTGGTAGTCGATATCGGCTATGAGCCCAGAAGCTGAAAGATAATGGACATATGTATGATCTATATAGAAGGAGTGGAGTGCAAAGGGAGCGTCGGTGGTGCAACGGTTTAGCACATGCTCCCGGAAAGAGTAAGATCTGAGTTCAAATCCCGGCTTACGCAAACGTGTTCGCACACTACTCTACATCACTGGGTTTATGATCTTCATGATTTCTTTTTCCATCATACCGCTCTTATATTAACGTTTTTGTGTTATAATTTGTATTCTTATTAAGCGATACACAAAAGTTTGGGCCTCATCTAAGAGTCGAATCCGTGTTTCATCCATACCGGGAGCACGTGCTACCACTGTACCACCGGGGGGCCATCGCTCTGCTACCGTGTTCTTTCTTCTTCGACAGAACCTGTTGACGCTTGGTTGTTGATAGCTCCGATGTTTATATCGAACGAAGAGTGATAATAGAACAGTTGCCTCTATGGTGTGGTGGTGCGTCTCCGGTATTGGTGAAACTTGGGTTCAACTCCCGCCAGAGGTCGAACGTTTTGCAAATCTATCAGCATCCCTGGATATCTGTTAATTGTTTGTTTCCTAAGTGATTTCTGCGTGCTAATTGAAATTTGTAAAGAGGGTGAAGGATAGTGTCGTTAAAAGAAAAGGATTGTAGTATTCTCACTAAAGCAAATGGCCAACGTTACCCAGGATTCGGGTATTTTGTTAGTTCTCTTTATGCGTGGCGCTAGTTGAGAGTTGTGGTACCACCAATTTTTTAAGATTGAGCCCAAGCCTGAGCGTGCTCTCATCATTGCTTATTCAAAAAAAATCAATTTAAGAAACACTTTAGAAATTGATAGGACCACAATTTTCCACGGGCTTTATACGTTAGTAGATTGGATAGTGTAGATTACTTATCACCTGCGTCACTTCTCGTCCCTCTGATCGCGGATTGACTCTAGTGGACACCAATAAGACTTCTGAATTATCGATGCCTGCAAGACCATCCCAGTGGGTCCTGCTCCGTCTAGAGCTTTGCTGAGCATCGTATCTTTCTTTAAGGCTTTTTGTAAAGAGTTGGGACCTTGAATCGGTGGTCTTCTTATGGTGAGAGATTAGATAGCCAATGAAGATGACAAACTTTCTTTGAGCTTCTAATAGAGCATATATTCTTGTCGAAGAAAGAACGTTTATATAGTGATGTCCTCGATGATTTGTTGGAGTTCATAGGTTTTTAGTAGTCTTCAAATCTTATATTTAATGTTCTTTTACTTCTAGGTCGTCATTGGAGAATTGTGATGGTCCTAATAATAATCGCTATCTTTCCAACGGTGAATCTGTTCCATTGGAAGAGGGAAACTCATATTATGGAAAGCTGATAAGTTCGACTATAATTTTTTCTTTTTTGCTACAACAGGATGCTTCTTATGGTTTGAATTGTAACCGATTATAGGTATAGATGCTGATTCAACACCATATCCTGAGGACCTGATTATGATCGGCAGCACAGTAGACATTCAAGAGGTTAGCAATTCGGCTACCATTTCACCAACAAGGTCCTGGTATTTTAAGGTTAAGAGATGCGAGAGGAAGTGGTTAATTTCAGTCTCATATATAGCATTTATGTAGCCTAGCCGACATGGTCCCCGCTTTCTTAAGAAGCGAATTTGTTCTGCATTTTATGGTTCAGTTGCTAATTTCATGCCCTTTTCTCTTCTTCAAATTATTTGTCTAGTACTTTATTATTTGGTGGCGACAAATGAAGCCCAGCTTTGCCTTCTAAGTCTATTACCTTATTAAACTATTTACTTTCAGGACAAGTCCCCGCTTCTTATGGAAGAAGAGCACACTTTATCTGAGAGTTATGAGCAATCGGGAAAGAACCGCGAAAGTTTGACAAGTCCAGCATCA
This sequence comes from Parelaphostrongylus tenuis, assembly GCA_019055375.1. Taxonomy (NCBI): domain Eukaryota; kingdom Metazoa; phylum Nematoda; class Chromadorea; order Rhabditida; family Metastrongylidae; genus Parelaphostrongylus; species Parelaphostrongylus tenuis. The sequence goes on along the minus strand of JAHQIW010006986.1, from coordinate 141,921 downwards.
CAATCTGGCAAAACTATCGTGGTATACTCTATTCGTATTCCTTACTTCCAATGCTTTTTACCAATGTTATGGTATCATCAGGCCGTTCCATAAGAGTTATCAGTAGAACAATATGCACCAAATTTGTCAAGCAGAAGTGTTTATGTTCGCGTGAACATGGTATCGTTCAATTGCGAATATTTCTGTGAACATTTTTGTATACAATTTGCCTATACTTGCTTCAAGATAGAGCTTTCTTGGGAACAAATTCGCTTGTTACTCATGCACTAATGGTACGCGGCGGAATGCGCTAGTGAAGCGCAAGATCAAAGGTCAAAGGAGCCTGAGGCGATGCTACGCTTGCAGAAAGGACATCTAGGAAGTGTTTTGCGAAGTTCAAAGTTGGCCAGAACAGTCTGGATATTCAGTCGCTCTTAGGACGTCCACAGAAAGCTTCATAGATCTTGGGCGCCGCTTCAAGATGGAGCTTTCTTGGGAAAAAGCTCTCGTTTTATCAATATTACTCTCGTGTTATGGGTGAAACACGGGTTCAACTCTCGCCTTGACTTTAATGTTTCGTATGCCACACAGTACTCTTAGAGATTGTAAAATGTCAATAGTTGATTCTTGTTTTGTCATTAATCAATTGAGAAAAATTGAAGGTAATGCCGGAAGATGTAGAAGCTGCCGGATTGAGCATGCAAAACTTGGGCGAGTTAACAGAAGCACAATTCAGTGCACTGATTGATATTGTAGAGCGACGGCAACGAAGTATGGAATCTGCTGAATCGCCGGCTTCGATAAATCAAGAACAGTACGGTAGGTCGAGGTCCTCTATATCACTAGTCTTCTGATATCATTTTCAGTGCTAAAATGCAAATCTCATACAGATAGGTAGTTATAAGATATCTAATTATTGACATAGTATTCATTATTATGTCAAAATGTTCGAGCTACGATTGGTTGCCCACATCATATTTCTGTCGGACGAAAGATTTAGCTTCTAGACGACCAAATCGCGAGTTCGTCTTCAAATGGGGATTCACTTGCCATTGTCATAACAGATGATGGAAGCCTGAAGCTTACGGATGCTACTGGACACACATTCACGGTGATTTCGTGCATCCATTTTTGTTATTTGGACAAATTAGCTGTTTCCTTTGAGAACGTAGTAGAGGTACAGGATTGAATTGTCATCTTTTTCTAGGTATCAGTAATTTAATTTGCATGACCTATATTCACTTCTTTGATAACTATCAGGATTGGAAGTGAATATAGCGGCGGACAGCTGTGATATCAAGTCTACCAAATTTGTTTAGATCATACATCATGCTTCTCACATTTTCGGAACATTTGAAGTTTGCTGGAAATGGCTTGTATCTAGTTTGATCTCTACGGGCTTGAAACTAATTAATTGTGTTCTGATGTACCTTGTTACTGGATCTTGAACTGGGATCTGTATCACGGCTTCATCACATTTTTTACATTTAGCGTTGCCTTACAGTCGGCTGTCATCCAAAATTTCGCTTAAGGCTCAATATATATGAGATCAAGCCTTCCCGAGGTTGGTACGCCAGTGGCTCACGCACGTTTTGGCGGTCTTGCCGCCTCATCAGATCCATGTGCCTTACGGCTCTCCCTACTAATAGCAGTAATGGTCAGAGATGAATAAATTAAGAGAACGTATAATATCATGTTATGTTGAGATCCTCACTGATTTTCATGCATCGTGATAGCCGCGTAACTATCGACTGAAAATTAGAAGATCGCAACATCACGTGGAATCTCATGTTGTTTTGGCTAATCCAGTTGCGATCATGCATACTATTAGTAGGGGTGCCTCGCAAGCTGTGTGGCTTCGATGAGGCGGGCAAGATCACTGAAACTTACGTAAGGCATTGGTTTACCCACCTTCGAAAAGGTAGTTTACCAATTTTTGCGATATGATGACAAAACATCTAGAGCTCAGGTGAAGTGGAAAATCAAGATGACGCTGTAGGGAATCCATACATCAGTCCCGGTCTCCGCTGAAGAAATTTTTTATGATCCCAACTTGTCACTTTGGAGAGCAATTCATTCTATTTGTTCCAGTCATTTTGTGAGATCACTTCGTCGCATGAATAGGGGCAGGTCTAGGAAATGCCACCATATGGTCTTTATACATTTTGAAATTTGAGGATTTTAAGTGATATGCAGACTTTCGACCCCGGACGGGAGCGGAGCTGAATCCGTGTTTCACTCGTAACATGAGCGCGTGTTACCACTACATCACCATAACCATCGCTTTGCTGTCCTTTTATTGAAATCAAACTCGTCAGAACTTCGTTGCTGGCAGCTTCAATAGTTTATATAGAGGAAAAAGGGATAGCAAAGCGGTGACCTCGGTGGTGTAATGGTAGCACGCGCCCATGGTAGGGGTGAACCGTGGGTTTGAATTCCCGTTTGGGGTGGAACTGACACAACTGTGGTTTTTTGGTGGGAGTGCTTCCACTACGCACCCTAAGTGTTGGAAATTTTCATATCCTGAATATGTAGCTCCATCCTAATAAAACTGTTTTCAGTTTGATGGTGCCCAATTAGATGCTCTTCGAATCGATATAAATAACTTGACCGATGAGAATATTCAGCAGATTGTTCAATTAGCGATGCCGGCAATTAATATGTGAGTACTTTATGCAACCGACTTTTCTGTGAAATCGTTGATAGTTTCTTTTACGATGCTGTCGGTGTTATTCTGTTATCCCAGTCTTTTTTCTCAACCATTTGAAGATGGGACTCTTCTCGCTTTTTTCCTCAGACTTTGAACATGGTTTCAGCGTAGCCTGGACGTGTTCTATTTTCATTGTTGCAAAATAATTCTGCTACTAAGCGTAATTGTAAACAGCCCAAGCCCCGTAATGCGAAATCCTGTCTCTTTTCGCTCTTCAGGCGCTCTGTGAAGACCTTTTGAGAAAGTCTGTCAAAAGACCATCCACAAATCCTTCTGCCTCGGTGCTGTTTGTTGCGAGTGTTGCGAAATCCTATCCACACAGCCATTCACGCATTTTACCCGAGCAAAAACTACGTAACGAGTTTGAAATTCTATATTGTTTTTGCTGCTACGGCGCAATCAAGAGGCCTTTTTAGGAATCAAGCGCAGCATTGAAATCGCCGAGATAAAACCTGCTGAGTGATTACTTAAACTCTAAGAACAGAGCGAAAATGGTCTTCTACCCACCGAAGGTTTGAAAAATGCGTCCTGGTAACAGAAATGCATTGATTTAGCTGACACTACATGGTTGATAAATAGAATTTGTTCGGCTGATCTTTCGACGCTGACCGTATCGCTCTTCACCGTCCTGAAGAAGACGAAGACGTCGGAACTTTAGCCGAATAAGTTCTCTTTACCAACTTCTTGGTATGTGATAATTCGTAAGAAAAAGCTAGTTTTGCTTACTTTGTTTTTATTGCAATGCTGCTAATATATCTCGACTAATTATTGAATAAGTTTCCCATCAATCTCTGTTCGTCTTTATCGTCTGAGTAATATGCTCTTCCAATAATCGTGAGTGATATGCAAGAATCTGAACGCTGGGCGGGAGCTGAACCCGTTTTCTTATGTTTTCGGTGGGTGCGCGCAAACCAATACACTAGCAGTGCTCTTGTTCTGGAATCACTCTTTGTGCTTTCCTTCCCAACGAATGCTAGTACAGTCACAGTTTCCAAAGAAAGCCCGTTAGTCGTCTATTATAAGGCGACAAATAAGGACTCGACCCCTTTCGCCGTACAGAATCTTTTCATAAGAGTTTCAGTAATCATTCGAAAGCTCAACTCTCGGGCTACTGCGCTAAGCGGCCATTCTTCGAAATAGCTTCTTTATAACGCTATAGCAGAGGTAACACATGTGTTTCACAAGCGCATTTTTCTTGCAGGACAGAACTGATCCTTCGAATAATGAGTAACAATTCGATAACGTAAGTTTCGATGACTCCAGAGCTATGCTCAATCTCTGGAAATACCGTTTCGTTGCAGTGTAACAGGGAGAATAAGATTGAGTTCCACATACGTGGCGAATTGCTGGTATGGGTATAGGTGTGTGTGCGTTGGAAAAGGGGAGGGCTGGCAGTGTATTTCATACTGCAGTCGATCGCTCGCACTGGTGCATTACACATATGGACTGCATTTTTTGTTATTTGATTTAGGTTTTTTCCTCACGTAGAAAGAAACTTGAGTCCAAACGTACGACTCTGAAACTGCAAGATTTCTTCCACATGTTCATATGCTTTTCGTACTTCCAGCGAAGTACAATAGAAGCTCATGGCTGGTGTAAAACACAATTTTATTGTGAATGTTACAGCTTTATAATGATTTTGTCCCAAAAAAACGACACAATAGCCAGGGATTGAAGCTTTCGAATGTTTACTAACGCTCTTACGAAAAGTTCTAGTCAGCGAAATAGGTGGATTCTTCATTTGTCACCCCATAATAGATTACCTAAAGCTCTTTTGCTTTCTACTTTCTTCTCTGAAAGCCTATGAGTAGCTTCTTTTTCCAGTTGCATTAAGCGCATCGTTACCGACATTTTGTAGCTCATGGGGTAGAGATCCTTTATGTGAAAGTGATCCGACCCATTCTTTTATTTTGGTTATAATTTTGTTTAGAGGTAGTAGGAATTTCGCAAAATCAAAGGCGGAGATACAACGCCGTCGACATGCTCATACTTTGGTGGGTATACCATTTTGTTATTTTTTCTTTCTCGTCTGTGGCTAGTATGATTTATTTTTCAAAATCTAATGGTTGTACTCATATTTCCACTTCTGACAGGAGGAGTACCCTTACTCCATATATGATCAGAGTGATCATTTGAAATGTGATGTCAATTTTTAATGTCTGTCGATGACTCATTAAGTATGCCAAATATGTTCGAATTCTTTCTGATCACAAAAAAAGGCTTTCTCACCTGCGCCGCATTCAAAGGCTGATAAATTATGGTTTTCTTCGCTGAATTTTTCTAAATAAGTGATAGAACTTTGATTGTGTAAGTTTTTCTCTATTTCACGTTTCAGAACCATCACACTCGTTTGCCGCGCTTCGTGATCAAAAACGGTTGAGTTTGAGAGGTTTTCGAGCTTATTATTCTATTTCATTTGTAGGTCATTGGTTGACATTTGTAACAGTTCTGTTCAGGTATATTAAATAACTCCCAAAGTGCTGGCCATCGAATACAGATGCGGCAGTCTGACCGAAGTAGCTTGCGGAATGCTTCTATTCGATATGTAAAGAATGGAAAATGCAAGGTACTTAGATTTATTTTGAATAGTTCAATCATTTGAGTTGCTTATAAAAACTCTGGCTGGCTTTTTTTTGTTGCATACTCGTAGGCTGAATGTAGAAAGGGCTATGCAGATTGCCAGCTATCGAAGCTCCCTTACTTTATATTAGTTAACAGCAGGGTCGGTCCAGAAAATTTTTTGTTCGGTTGTGACTGAAGGTGAAGGACAAAAGGCAGAGCTTTTGGTTTGATTAATCCTTGGAAAATTTGCCATGCATTTGACTCATATAATATCTTTCGAGGTGATTGAATGAACATCTGGCTTTTACAATGACTCGGTGGCATACCTATGTATCAATTGGCGCTTCTATCCTCCAAGGCAACTTTGATAACAACTCGCCAATTCCGGAAGTAGAAAAGGCTTTGTTAGCTTCTAACGCAAGATCGAACGAACCATCGACCACATCTGTGTCGCAGCACATCTCTAACCACCGCGCCACACTCGCCATCACTCAAGACAGACAAGGCAGTATACAATAACTCAGACTTTCTGCAACTGAAGTTAATGAAATCAAAAGGTCACATGGTCAGTGAGTAGAACAACGATTCACCACTACCTGCTTACCTAAGGTAGCCTAATAGCACAAAAAAATGTGTTTTTTTGGGGGGTTTTAATGCGATTGTGGGGATGATATATTTGCAGGCTATTGGTCGCTATCTTTATTCACGTTGAAGATATAAAATCATTAATCATGAAATAATAACTCATTCTACAGGTGCAGTATGATGATGGTCGTTTTGAATGGGTCGGAGACGATAGTGTGGATTTGAGTGAGAGCAAATCGGAGCACTTCGACCACAGCGGGTAAATCAGTCTGTTACTTTAAGTGTTTCTTGAACTTTACTTCATAATTATATTGATTTTTCGTCAGTTATCTATTATAAGGCGAGACATGAAAACCGATCTGATTCGTTGGACAGGTAGTTTTCATACGAGTGTCAGCAACCATTGAAAAACATAAATCTTTGGCTACGGCACACGTTGCCAGTTTTCGAAGCAGCCTTTTTTTTGACATTGTTACAGAAGGAAAACCCTTGTGTTTCAAACTCGCATTTTTTCTCAAGATAGAGCTGTTCTTTCAGACTTTGAGTATTCATTCGATAGCGTATTGAGGATTCCAATGTTGTGCTTATCTTCTGAAAAGAGCGCTTTTCTGCAGTATAGCAGGGAAGAAAAGGAACAGTTTCACTCATTCGCCTTGCCTGTTTGAGGGCTTGATCACGGTCGGTTGAGGGTCTGGTGGCCGCAAATTCGATGCGACAGTTGTCCAAGATCTTTTAAGAAATGCGATTCTTGTCATTCGATTAGGAATTTTTTCTCCGCTTCCAAAGAATTTCCAGATCAAACGTATGACTGTGATGCTAAAGACTTTTTTATACGTTTATATGCTTTTCCTGCTTCCACCGAAGTAATAGTTGCATTGTGCAGCCGATGTGAAACATAACTTCATTTGAAATATACAGCGTTATAAAAGGGTCTTTTGAAAAACCGGCCACGCTCCACGCGCTGGCCATAGATTTGAGCTTTCAAATGCTTAGTAAAACTACTATGAAAATTTTCTCTCCAGCGAATGAGATCGGTTTTTCAGTTGTCGCCACGTAATGGTCAATAATTGATTTTCTTATAAAACACGCTCACAGATATCATGCCTCCAGTCTTTCACGCGAGAGCGAGAGCTCATCAACCCACGGGAGCGTTACGCAAATAAAACGGCATCGCCTAGCCGATTCGTCTTCTGCTATTACCCCTTCCCCGACAAAGAGACGCAGTCTTGAACAAATTCCGAATTTTTGCTGTCTTGTATGTGATCGAAAGGTACGTCATCATGTGGACTATAAGCAAAAATAGTGTCCATTTTTAACAGCAACATTGAAGTGGTATCATCGATCAGCTGAGGCACGGCTTAATAGTCAGAAATATAATCTAGTAGAATCTGTGTGCCATCTAGTTTCCTCGTTTTTCTTTGCTAGCTCGAAATTTGAAGTTCCAATGCGACGAATTCTTCAAAGGTATTTTTATTATAGGTTTGATTATTGGAGATATCCTCAACTGGTAGCTATAGAGATATCGATGTACTTGGGAAAAGTAGAATGGGAAAATAAGTGAAGTGTTTGTGAGCGGTTCTGAGTACATTGAGTGATGCAGCGAGTCGTTCAATTAGTTCTTGGAATGTTTGTTATGCTGCACATGACAGGATGTTTTCGTTCAAGGGAACTCAATGCTTTCTGACCTTATCGCGATATAAACTTAGCAGTTTTTTTTTATAACATTTTATCGGTTCCGTGACACCGCTATGCAATACTGGACTTTGGAAGCCATCTTACTGCATATTGAACTCGTGAGGCAAAGCTGGATGAATTTCGTGATCTGGAAGCATTATCTCAAAGAGTCGGAAATCGTTGTGAATTTGTATTAAGAAGAAATACGAGAGGGTATTCTTTATGAACCAAGAAAGAGTATCTTATTACCAAAAATTACCGACCCGTTGCCAATGCTTATCTCCTGAAAAGACCGTTTCTCTGCAACGCAGCAGGTCAAATAAGTTAAGTTCGATGTGTGAGAAAGATTTCTTAAGCCAAGTCACGTGGTGGTGCTGTGGCGGCCATGTGAACTGCTGACGAAATACTTTTCTACGCGTTCATAGGCTCGCAAATCGATGATCATATCACAATTTACTGGGCCGCCGTAGCCAGCGCCCACATGAATCAGCGCAGGACTCTGTTTCTCCAACGTGGGAATTCGACGTAATACCAGCTGCTTTGCTTTTTATTGTTCCTGCTACGTTTCAAAGGAACGGTCTTTTCAGGATATACGCACAGCGCTGGAATTAGATTCGATTTTGTTATCGAGTGGTTACTAACAGGACAAAAAAGAGTTCTGTCCGGCGAGAAATTACTTATGATTGTAGTCAAGAAATCTCCTCTTGTAGCAACGTCAGAACATTTTTTTTTCGAAAACCGGCGATGTGGGGCTGTAGCCTCAAGTCTAAACTTTCGAATGTGTTCTAACACTCCTATGAAAAGTTCCTTCCAACCGAATTAGTTTTTTATTTGTTCCCCCTCAATCAGAAGGAACTGGATTTGATATTTGCTTCAGAAAGAACACTCATTGAACGTATGACTCCGATACTACAACATTTTCTCTTCACGTTCATGTGCTTTTCGTGCTTCCAGCGAAGTAATAGTTGAATTGCGTTGCCGATGTGGAACATTATTTAATTTCAAATTCTACACCGTTAAGAAGGGAAAGGGTCTTTCCAAAAAACCGGCCACACACGGCTCTAATCAAAGATTTTTGAGTTTTTGAATATGACTAACACTCCTATGAAATGTTCTTGTCCATCGAATGGGGTCGAATATTCATTTATCTCCTTATAATGAACAAGAACTTTCTTCTTTCTCGTCGTAACGACAGGAGCAGAATTCATTCCACGAATCAAGCCATTTAATACATTGTGTCCATGATACGATAGTGTTTTTTTTTTTTTCAAATTTCAGGTTTATCAGAAGGAGCCATCATACATTGTTATACGGTTGCCGGCATGTGATGACTGTACGAAAGAGAAAATGATAGTGTTAGACGAACGTTCAAGAAGAGATCATGATCTCCCTAAAGAGACGTAGTGATAAACGTATTCCATTATGTACATATTAGCTTGTATGAGATTTGAATGCATTTGTTAGTTGTCGGGTTGGTTCACTGGAAACTGCAAGAATTCCTAAACTTCTCATCCAGTCGTCCATATGAGCCTTCCTTCATATTTTCATGCCAACCTACTTTTGTCGCTGTGAATTGAATGTTCCGAGTTGTGATCAAAGCAGGAGAAATTTGTCTTGTAAATGTTAAGTTATTAACTGTGAATCTGTTTGAATGGTTAGATGTAAGCTATTCCATAGGGGGAACAAACAAATCTCAGAGTTGGAGCCCCGATATAATGTATCATACGACATTAACTATCAAATAACAAGGACGACATCAGCCACTGAAGTAATAAGTTGGCATTAAGAGCTATAGAATAGCACCGCATGAACTGTTGAAATGATAGGATCGTGAAATATGCCTGAGCAGGACGAAGTCAGGAAAGACTGTGATGCAAGATAATATCGGTTCCGAAGTCTGAATCTATGCTTTTGACAAAGCTTTTAGCACACTACGGCGCAGAAGGATATCATTCCAATCTTGCAGACACATGAGGATATACTGTGCAAAAAGTTCGAAAACTGGTAAAGTTGACAGATCTTGACCAGCTCTATGGTTACACGATCGAACGATCCTTCAAATCCATCTTCTGAAGCCGCCTTTTTCCGCCTTGTATTTCTTTCCTACCATCCTTTTCTACCCAAATCTTGTTTTTGCTATTTTTCGTTTGATGAGTTGTCAATTAGAAAACCCCAATTTGTTAAGATCGATTTTTTCTAAAACGCTCAAATTCTTGGCTAAGTAGTTTCATCAGCCACTTTATGGGAAACTTCTCAATCCTAACAAATACCAATACTTTTTTGTGGATAGACAGTTTCAGATTTGTACTCTTCACTTCATCGTTTCATTGTTCATTGTTTCATTGATCACTTCATTGTACTGCGCATGAAATTGTCACTCAAGGTAAGTTAACAAAACAAAAAAGCAAAATGATCCAGCTTTCGCCTTTTGATCAATACTTGAAGTATGCGCCATGCATCCAACTTTGTTAAGTATTGAATGCATCTGACCTATACAATGATTTGCGATGGCTTTATGGTCTGTTGTTGTATTAAGTCCTATATTAAGATAGCCTGCTGTTGTATTAAGTCAGTGCTGCTATTCTCCAAACAAGTCTGGTAGCACTTTGCCGATCCCTCCAGGGGAAGAACATTAGGTGTACACGAGGTGTGGATTCAAACCAATGACCACCACGTGTGTATTTCACAGCACCTCTGACCGCAGTGCCGGACGTGTCGTGCCTTTATCTGCCATCTATTTCTTTACACAGTCTGGATACAAAGAGAAAAACTGGTTTTTAGCTGACATACAACACTTGGTCACCATATGAAAAGTTTTATCATGTATCATTTCGTACGTTGAGATTTGAAAATACTGAAGATATGTATAGCAACTATTATAATATGTAAAGGCGTGAGAGCTAACACGATGATTGATCCGATATCGAAGTCGTCGTCGAACACCATAATGGTGATATTGGCGCAGAGAAGAATGCCCCGGGCAATGTGTATTTCGCATATCTAAAACTCTAAAAATTAATGTGTCTGCTTCTTACGCTTTCATTCAACAGCCAATGCGGCAGCAGTACCGCGAAACCTGGTTGCTTCGTCTGGAACATAAGGTTAAACGATGTTACGTCATTAAGAGCAGAGATTCTGGTTTTGATCGCAGTTTCCATGGGCTTTGGATAGTGCTTGAGTGGCGTAGAAAACTAATATTTTGTCAATAGAAATGTGAGATACTCATGCCGACAAAAGCGATAACCAGTTATCGGTGGTAAATTTTTGAGGGGACTCCTACACCTAATCTTCCTGCTCACAAAAAGTTTGTGATAGTGGTAAAAAATAAGGAATTTACAACTAATTGAGTTCTATTTATGTGGTTTTTCGGTAAACCTCCTCCATACACTTCAGAGGATGAAGTAATTTGAAATTTCTAAATATGTAGGAATATGTGGTGTGCATTCGATCACCTCAAACAAAAAGAGCTTCATGTGGTGTTTCTCGCCTTGTGATTACAGCAGTTATAGATAACAGTTCTATCAAAATGAATAATTACAAAGGATATGTAGGCTATATACATCGAAAAAAAAAACGGTCAGCTGATACTGATGGTCGTCGTTAGGCTCAGGTTATGTTCATCGTTGGTAAAGTTTTATAGTCGAGCGTTCAGCTGCTCAGAACCGTTGATTTTCGACAGCTCATTTCTTATAGAAGTGTCTTTTTCTTCATCTTGATACTCCCGACTATCTCCATCACTTGCGTTTCAGTCTTTTGAATCACTTTTCCAGATAAAACGATTTACGGTCAGTTTTAGTATAGATAATGTAGGAAACAACAATAAAATAATATGAGTATCTTCAACATCTTGGGCAATCAAATAAAAATCTATGGCTTTCACGTCCTTGATTATACCGCTGAACAGACAATTCCATGAATTGGGAACTGAATTACCGTATATCTCCATATATAAGGCACATAGTATCTCGTCTCCGTTCGTATGTCTCGCCTTCTTACATGAAGTCGAAAAAACTGAAAATTCTTTTTCTTTCGATTTTAGCATTCGAGAATAATGTAGGCAGATTTTTACTGATAGTAGTGGTTTTTTTCGAGTAATTGTGCATCACCACATCTTACTATAATGTGTCGTTATCGTCTTCACTTGAAAATGCTTTCGTGGATAATGGATTCGAGGTAATAACTCAATCAAATAACTACTGAGATTCTCACCGTATGTCAAGTCGTGTCATGAAAATAATATAAAATAGGTAGTAAACTTTACCTCTACACTTAAACATACGAGTACTAGCATGAATATGATGAGCATGTTGAATATAGCAAGTATTAGTGGCCATATAGGATTATCAGCCGCTGCAGACCACACGAGGGTGCACACCAAACACCAGAACTTTGCAAATAAAATGTTGAAAATTCTAGATGCCACGTCTCAGCAATTTTCCAACTTTCGCGAAATTTCTTTCGAGAACTTCTGATAAAAGATGTGATCGACTTTCTAATACGTATAATATCGGGGGAGGGTTTTCCGGCTGAAAATTTTTCGATGAGTAGAGCAGTGAAATTGGATGACCGGTTTTTTCGGTGAAATATTTTAGAGTCAGTTATTATTACAACATGCACATACTGCCGCCTTACATCAATATTTATATAAGGCTGTGAGTTAGCTTATGATGATCGGATTGCGTTATAGACTTAAATTTGAAGTATCCTGGAAATATCCAACAAGTAAATCACTCCAATATTGCGAAAGAATTTGAACCGTAATCTGAAAGTTGATATTTCCTCGTAACATAAAATGACGCGACGGTGGTAATTACGCTTTGGCTATCATGAACAGTGGAAAGAATATTTCACTCGTAAACAAAACGAAAATATCACTGAAGTAGTACAAGTTGAAAGTTTTCTAGAATTCTAAGAGCACAGGTAGTCAAATTAAAGACTAAGCTAATTGGTGTCATAAGCAAGTGGTCTTCAACTTGATTCAACTTGACTATCTCATCTACTTTCGTTTCGAGTGTTTTCTTAAGACCACAACTCAAATTTCAATATGCCTGGCAATCATTTTTGAGCCACGCATGTCAGTAGTCTGTCGAAGGCTGTTGTACACTCGATTGCTCGTGGCTAGTATATTCAATATATCATAACTTTCGTTTCGAGTGTTTTCTTAAGACCCACACAGGATTGGCAAAAGACCAGAAAGGGTAATTGCCCCACTGACGAGATCGCAAGATCAAAACACGAGTATCGGCTTTATAAGTCAGCCCTCTTTGACAGACCACTGACATGCGTGGCTTAAAAATGATTACCAGGCATATCTCATCTACTGTTCATGATTCTCGCTATAAGCATTCAATATATTATGTAAGAATGTCAAATCCTTGCCGAGGTTGTAACGTCAGAGCCATAAACGTGTTTTGGAGGTATTGCCCTCTTCATCAGTTGTCCCACACCCCATACTGGACCCTACTTTGTAGCAGGGAGGGGAGACGTATGTGGTGATAGCACAACGCACAATGGCATAGTGCTATCACCAGTTTTTTAGTTGATGGATTGCGACTGGTATTTATATATATATATATATATATATATATATATATATGTATATATATATGTATATGTATACATATATAAATCAATCCATCTCATTTACTATTCTTAAACCGCGGTGTAAACATTCAATATAATTCGTAAGAATGTTAGGGCGATACCTTCGAAATGTTGGGGCGTCCTGAAACATGTGTATGGCTCTGACGCAACAACCTCGGTAAGGCTTTAAACTTTCCTACACATTATATCAAACTTAACCACATCTTTAGAGAACGCAGATTCTTCAGTTTCAATGAGATTTTCTCGCAGTAGTTTCAATAAATCTATGCAACGGTGTTTCCATTATGCTATTTCAGGAAGTTCCTAGCTCATTTTGATAGGGGAGACTTTGCTGTCACGTCCCATCCTGAATGATGGCGATCTTTATTCTGTACTTTTCTGGAGCTGAGCTTCCAATGAAGAACTGGTTCACATTTTTTCACAACTATGTTGGAAGAAGGATTTCCTACTGCGCTTCACAGTCCCACATCCCTCCTGTAATATGTTTGTCAAACCATGATAATTGCAACTCACCACTTCAATCCCTAATAGTATTATGGTGAATCTTGGCTTATAAGTGAGGTATTCGCCTCTGACCATCATCTTCTCCTTCGATTCACCCAAAAGTGGCGCATCCGATCTCTTCTCCACTTCTTCAGCTTCTGGCACTGAGGTATTCTTGAATTTTCTCGTTTAGGGTGATGAACATTCTAACACATGTCCTTACATTTTGCTACAGCGCTTCTCTTACTATGGGAAGCCGCTTCATTAGCAAATCTCGTTCTCTCCCATTGTGTATTATCGAATATGCCAATCATTGATGGCCCCTAAACTAAAGTATTTTTTCGAACAATGGTTAAACAATTAATCGATAGCTTTCTATATTTGTATTCCATTTTCTGCTGCAATAATACCTTTATACTGCTTTGTGTTTTACACTCTTCAAATGAACGAGGGTTACTCATTGTGCCACCATTGTCCTTTGCAACCTTTGGAGGACTTAAGCCTAAAATGAGCAACAAAACGCTTACGTAAGAAAGCGGTTTTTTGAGCTTACAAAATTTTAACTTCTCGAAGAATAGCGCTTTCCAAACAAGCCTTTCTAATCTTGAGTAAACTCCTTATCGAATCACTATGAGCACTTGTGCTCGACCGATTGAGATTTTGTAGTCATCCGCTCGAAGCCGCCAATTCATAATGGAGAAGTTTTTGTCAACTACGATCAGCAAGAACATCAATTCCAAAGTCGAGATGCCTTACAATCTTTGCTAAATTTCGTATGCCATTCATCGTTTTGAAATAAACCTTGCATCAGGCCGTTTATCAGTTAGGTAAGGGTATTAGATCTGAGGACCTAGGTGTTCTTATCAAGGATCAAGTAGAAATAAAAGACTATAATTGGAAAACAACGTAGACCTGAAAGAAGCTAATGGCAGGATAGCAAGAGTCTTTTTGACCTGCGTGTGCTGGTAACTATCTTCAATGAAGAGGTGCTTTGGCTGTTTATATGCGGAGGATCAAAGACAACCTGGATTGTACCACTCCGAAGAGCTGCAGGATTTGGTACACTATTGAACTCCAACTGCCCGAACACTTACCTTTCGTTGAGCCTTTCTTAGCTACTTCTCGCTCTTTCTTTTTCAGAATCTGAAATGAACTTCCGTTTTGTTTACTTGCTAAGATTTCAATACATGTTGATGGTTTGATAGTATCATTAGACATCAGTGATTAGCTACGAATATGCCCGTTCCGGGACAACTGACAAGGGAATAGAAGCAATGAAATCTTAGGTTTTTACTCCCATCTTTTGGCCATTGAGGTAGGTTTCGAAGGAATTGTAAGAAAGAAAAATTGTACTCCGCCAAAACTTCTTCTGAAGTTTTCCTCAGCTACTATTGTTTCCACTGTTTCTCACTAGGAAATTATTTAGGAGAACGTCTATGTAAAAACATCTACTTTATTTCTCGTTGATCTCAGGCTATGGAAGACGAGTATTTGATGTTGACAATATCTTTTTCACAGCAAGAAATAATAAGCAAATGATGAGTATCAATAAATGATGTGACTTATTCCTTATTTTCGAGTAATTGGACACTCATTTGGCAAGGCTTACTCTATCTAAATGCTTGAACTCAAGAAGTGCTCACATCTTGTCGTTTTAATCCAGCTTTTCTGGTTAATCTTGCATTTACTAATTCTTCATTGTCGTTTTGGGTCCTTGAAGTTGAAGGCATTTTAGTAGTTCTCCCTTTCAAATTATTTTTTGGCGCGTTAACACCTTGTTGTCCTGAAATAACTCATTTAGTAGTGAAGAAAACTCGAAAGAAACAAAACGCACAAAGATTATCCATACAGAGAAATGGGTTTCTTTTAATTGTCTCGCGACAAATAAAGAAACGACTCCTTTCGCTAGACATGAACGTCCATGAGAGTGTTAGTCATCATCCGAAAGCTTGAATCTTTGGATAGTGTGCTACATGTTCCTTTTTTTAGTAGACTCTTTTTTGGCATTGTGTCATTCGAAATAAAATCATATTTTACACTAATCGCGCTTTCGCTATTACTTCGCTGGAAGCACGAAAAGCACATGGTCGTGTAGCGAAAGTCTGATAGCATCACAATCATACGTTCTGTCTAGAATTTCATACAAATAGGAGAGAAAATCTCAAACTAAGTAACAAAAAGCACTCCACATGTGCGATGCGTCAACGCGATTAATCGATCGCCGTGAATCACCTGCTCGTATCTTCTCACTTCCTTCTGTCAATGCCTACTTCACACTTTAGCCAAAGAACAACGCCCGCATATGCGAAACTCAATCTTAGTCTCTCTGCTACACTGCACTGAGACGTTATTTCGAGAAAATAAGCAAAGCGTTGGAATCATCAAAACTTATGCTATCGAATGCTTATTCAAAAATTGTGGAAAGAGCCCTATCCTGCCAGAAACGTACATGTGTAAAACACGAATGCTTTCTTCTAGCTACAATGTTATAAAGAGCCTTTTCTAATATTAGGTCATTTAACGCGATAGCCAGGGTTTGAAGATTTCGAATGATTACTATAAGTGCAGTGAAAAATCTCAGTCCAGCTAAAAGGATCCTTTCTTCATTTCTGGTGAGATGACAGATAAGAACCGAAAAATGCGACCAGCACTTGACATGTTCCATGATGAAGACAAAGTTCTCAAGTTGAACCCGATTGCCTTGAAATATTCAAATCATGAGATGTACCAGGTTCACCTTGTAATACCCTAATCATGTGAGGTATAAGTTTAGCAATAAGAAAATGGAGATATTGATGACTAGAAAATCGGAAAAATCTTCAGATATTAGGATTGTTGTAATATGCCCCAGGAAAACTAACACCAGATGCAGATACTGCAAGAAGCCCATTTCAGCTGAGACTGTTCGAGTAATAGTCACATGAATTATTAGTTGAAATCACAGCCTGAAATCCTTTGATGTTTCAAAAGGACAGACTCTTCTTGGAACGCAATGCCCTTTGATAATAATTCACCAACTTCATGAAGACCTGCTTATCCCATAGTTTATATTCTCATATGTACAAAGTATGACGTGATATAACAGTGGTAGCGCAACAGTATGATGGAAGGCGGGTAAGAGACAGTGGCAGTGCTGTGATATATTACTGGGAAAGGCCAATCTATTCATGGTTCAAGAAACTCTCGTGGGCTGTCCCAAGCTTCCATCTTTTCGCACTGGTTAATTGAGAGCAGACTTGAGTGGGATGAACTCACTCTTTCAGCCCACGTGTGAATACCTTAGCACATTTATCTCGAAACTTCAGGGGAAATAAACCCGATTTATATCCAGCTACATTCTTGAAGGAAACGTATAAGTTCTCAAGTAGTAGCCAAACACACACGCAGAAGGAGTTCACAATCCTTCGTAGTGGTGCAAACGAGATCCAAGCAGTCATGAATGTAATGTCGAAACATATGTAGTAATATTTGTTGGTCCAAAAACAATAACGGTCCAAGCATTGTTGGAACTTGCTGTTTATTGGAATAGTTCCAGTGTTGCTGATGACGCTTTACTTGGTGTTTACTCTTGCTGTAGTGTAACAAACCTCGAGACTAAAATCATTCTCAAAAACTATGTATGAATGTTTTAACAAGGTTCTTGAGGTATTATCAGTCAAAGAAGATATTATAATATTCATGGAGCGCCGTGTCCGAGTGGTTGTGATGTTCGTCGCCGCGCGTGCGGGTTAACACCGCCCCTCAGCACTCTCCGGTAGTGAACAACGAACGCCCTATAAAACACCACAGCCGACTTTCCTCGAGATTGGAAAAGAGACGTGCGCAATCAGTATTCTACTACGTTGAAGAAAAAGACGAAAAACGAATTGAATGCTAAAAGTAGTGGGATCAGTACAGTGTAATAAAGACACTGTGAGGACGGAACAATAAAGTGTTAAAGTATCAAGTATATTGTTCATCCCACCCTCAGGGCAGCGACAGAGGTACGCTGGCATTCAGTGATTATTTCACTTGGCGAGATCGTATTCTTTGTCGAACGATCCATGTGATAGGGTCGTGGTGAAGAAAAGGCACCGATGATGGCGGAACCACGACAACGTGTATGACGAAATTTTGCTACAAGGAAAAAATTAGGTTGAAAAAAAGTTTTGAAACCGCAAAAAATCCGAATTTTGCATTTGTTCCACATAACTTTGATTATTGTGAATTCATGTGAATATCGCAAGAAAGTTTTCATAAAAAAACTCGTAGGCACTAGAAATAGGAGTTTTCGATGAGCTAAGGAAAAGTATTCGACAGTTATTTGTGGAAAGCGTGCGTTGTTTTAGCAAGACAGTGCCAAGCCTCACACCGCAAGGAAGAGTAAGGAAAAGTTTGGTAAACTGGAGGAGTCGAGGTCTTGCCGCACCCAGTCTACAGTGCAGAAGCTGCGCCGTCTGATTACGATCTTCTCCGCTCAAAATTTCCCGCATGGATAGCGATTCGAGACATCTGATGAGGTTGAAGAGACATTTCGAATTTTTTTGATTCAACACCTAGAGAATGCTGTTTTGAGCAGATCCGACAGCTTGCAGATCGCTGGGAGAAGATCGAGGATAATGATGGCGTTCAATTTGTAGAGTAATTATTGCAGCTTTTAAATGAATTTATGTAATAAGTTTGAACTTTCAGCGGTTGGTAGGGAAATTTTTCCTCACCCTGATATAATGTAACAAATATCGAGATGGCGACTGAAAGCACTTTCAAAGATTCCATCATATTGTATCAAATAAAATGGCTTGGAAGTTCTCGCAAATATCTCTGTGGAAGCTGATGCGAAGATGGGCCACGGTCATCTATGAATGCCCAGCTTCTTGTCATTTGAATTGTGAATCCAAGATTATTGCACCTAACACGAATTTTCTCGGCCTATAAAGTCAACACGAGGTTGTCAATACAGATTTCATTTTAGTGCGACAGATGACTCAAAACCAGAGCACGGGAAGTCCTAATTTCACTGAATAATCTAGTATTGTCATTGAGTGAATTATGAAAAGTGCGGATTTGAAGAAGTCGGTGGCAATCGCCGGACTATCTTAGGGCACATTCCTTATCCATATGTATAGATGACAAAATTAGATTTCGCTAAGCATAAGACTGGAGCATAATATGAAGAATTTGAAACGACTTCCATGACCATCAGACCATGTGTTGAAAAATATCAACTCGAGAATTATGGAAAGTTTCACTGACAGAACAAAGAGATCCTAGTCTTTTTCGGGTTGCAAAACCACCATCAGTTTTAATTTTCTTAGGATACAGAGTTTAATGAGGAGATAATCATATCCTAAGATATTTAGATAATCAACCTTTGGATGGTACATATATTGGGCACTGACGCTCCCACCGCCGTCAATATCTAGGTACCAATTTCAGTATACATTTCAAAAGCCACAGTAAATGGTTTCTTGAGATTATCTCTTCAGTGTTCGATTCTCAAAAAGAGGGGAAAACATCGGATTACAGAAAGGGGACAACCTATTGGACTAGCTACAGAGAAAATGTATACATTGCCACGAAACGGTTAATAATTCTTCTCGGTAATGTATCCATGTTCTAGAAAATTTATTCAACCTCCAAAGGCGATAATTATGTTCCATATGGAGCCGCTTCTCAAAGCACTTCCTTCAGCATCTTGTTAGCCAGTCTTTGAATAATTTATGGCCAGAGAGACATTCCGTAAGCGACGTGCTTGGAACGAAAAGAAGCAAAATAAGCAGAGAAAACATACCTGAGGCACGAGTAGAATCCGAATTAGTAGAAATTATTAGGAGATCAGCCGCATCCGCACACATGACCGAATTAATAATGAAATGGGGATTTTCGCAATTGTTTGCCATAAATTTATCCAATTTGATAGTTCGTTGATAAGGTGCTTACAACTTGTGATTTCTCATTCAGGTATTAAAATGTGATATACAGAAGAAAACAAGCTCCTTCAATCGTATAGATTATCTCTTTGAAAGGCGAAAATTCTTTAGGAACAGAACATCAAACAAGTCTCTCCAGTCGAAGGGCTCCAGTCGTAGTTCATTTCAAAAAACATCTGGTGTTTGCGAGCCTTGAAAATCACGTTATTTGAAACAGCGGCTTATGTTGGTGACCATTCAGTTGCTCGTTTGGCATTTTTCTAAATCTGGTCTACTTTAATGCCGTAATACATCACCCTTAATACGTCAAATTTATTTACAACTTTATGATTGCACATCCTTAATTATCTCCTCAGATTGAATGTTATCATCAGAAGATCAATTTAGAACGTTTTGCAACAAGCGGTTTCTGAAAATGTTCAAATTGAGACTGCTGAGATATATGGGAACAAATGTTTGAGTGAAGCGAAAAGAAAATAAAAGATTATATAGCAGTCTCAAATCGCTCTGAATTTCTTCCATCATTGCATTGCACATGCTCAAAAACTGTAAGGAATGGTGCAACAGGGTAGTTCGTTTTGTAATAAAATGATATCCTGACTTCTGCTGAATCGGCATAGCTACTGTGCCAAAATTTTTCTTAGAGGAATGTATCAAACTAAAAATGCTGTACAGAGCTATATCTGCTCAAAATGCAAACAACGACTTCAAATAATCGGAGTTTATTCCGGAAAGTGTTGAATGCAAATTTTGATACAATAGATTTAGACAATCTAAAGCAAGAACAGTGTGCCGATCAACAAAAAATCCTATCGCACCTTCAATGCTAGCAATTATTGAACTAGGTGATAGCCTCTCAAGGAGAAAGCAGTTGATACAACTTTCCAGAATGATCCAAAAAGTGGTAATCGTTTTGTCTCTACGAGTTTTAGACACACATGTTGTAGTGAGGTACTCGATGCCTTTATTGTTGCTCTGTGCTATTTACAGTTTATTTAATGCTCCACTATACAAATTTACTCTTTAAGGATCAAAATCATACAGTTTTTCAGGAGAGTGTAACTTCGGCGTCTATTAATAAACGGCTTAAAATACATGGAATCTCGAGAGAGGAGAAACGCCTCTCAGTTCTCACATTTCAGAAAATTCTCATTGGGTTACAGAATTTCTCATAGAAGAGAACAGCGCTAATCAGTGAGAAGGTTGTGATCGCTTGGTAGCAAGCGACACCGACCGTTTAAAGGCAATAAGTAAATCTTTCTACTAGAAGAAGTCTGAAAGAATTGGCAAGGAATGCAGCACAACTAGTCTAAGAGCTATTCTCCAATTGAAAACATTAGAAAGATAGAAAATACGCTAAGTGTGCTTTCGATGGCTTGAACTTCTACTGAAAAGGATCGTAGTTGAATCAATCGAGGTGGAGCTCTTTGACTTCTGCAAAGTCAAGTTTGCATTTCATGATGGTCACTATGTCTATTCGGTTGTTAGCTGTCGCATTAGTCTAGAAACGACTTTGGTGCCAAAGAAACATTGAAATCGCCAGAATCACGGCTAACGTATCCAGCGCCGGTCGACTCAAAAGGCCCACCCAACCTGAAAGACATGTTTGAAGCATTTTTGTACAACAAGCATTAATGATGTTATACGAAATGACCTTACCCCACGGAATTTAATAGCTGCTCACTAAGAATACGTCTGAAAATCACATTATTGTTCCAAATTTTTGAAGTTTTATAGATCCGAAATCCGCAAAAGTATTTGAAGAATATATCCTGTTTTGAGCAGATAGGTCTAGTGCTTTATAGGCGCCTATTTCGTCCTATTGGGACTCATCAGAAGCACCCTCCTTCGGTTACCGATGCCTTGAGGCTAAATAATCTTTGTAGGAAAATTTGAAGGGAAATCCGAGTAAAAAATAATTTTAAATCAATAATTCAATAATTTTTTTACTTGGCGCCGATTCCTTCAAAGAATTAAATAGCCTCAGGGGATCGACGGAACCGAGGTAGGGTGCTACTGATAAGTCCCAGTGGGGCAAAATAGGCGCTTATATAGCACCAGACGTATCGGCTCAAAATAAGTCATATTTACATCAGATTATTTCGTTTTGAGCTGGTCTGTAAAGGTACGGTCGATAGCAGAGGTATTTGAAAAGTATTTAAATTTTAGGGTAGCATAATAGTGAAATAAGTTGCGGAAAATGTGCAAATTTATTTTCAGGAATGGATAACGACGAGTATTTTTGAGTTTACTGATCAATATAAGCATGATTTTTGACACCGCTCTCGAGGTAATAAACACAATGAATTTTGTATCGCGTTTTTTATTCTTTTCATCATAACGACTAAGTTGTTGTTCGACATCAAATGTGGTTGTATAAATTCTCCACGAACTCTGACTTAATATTAGCGCAGTTTTCTGTAAGTGTTTTGCATGTTCCGCCATGATACCGATCATTCGGCTTTCTCGTCCTGCATCGAACCTGTAACAAGACAAGGTGTCTCAGTATGGTAACTTTGCTAGTAGGAAAGAAAATAGAGCAAGAAAAATCATCTTCAAGTTACCTCAGATATGAAGAGAATTTTTCTTTGTATGCTATCAGAATCACATACATTTATTTTACAGTTATTACAATAACGAGCAGATATGCGCTCAGAATAGAACGATGACATGTAATATTTCTTGTTAAAGAATACGCACTAATTAGAGATTAACATACTTCGTGATTTCCTGATCTTCGAACTCTTGCTTGTCAATGACGGATAAAACAAGTGTACGTGGATTGCCTTTTAGGAGTTCAGTCGTTTCTACAAAGCAGTAACTGTTCGCACGTATTTGTAGGTAACATCATCTGGGGACATTCATCGATTAGGTATGTAACCATTGACCGGATTTCCTCTATTATGTACAAAAGTAATAAAGAGAAAAGAGAAAAGCGTTGATCAATTTTATAGGACCATTATGCATTCATTGTCATCAATCCACCAAGTATTCGACGTCATCAAGCGTCGTATTGGCACTCAAATGCACACTTGGTCTTTGCACTGACTTTCATTGACATGACGCACCAAATTGGTGTTTTATCTATCTCTTCAAACAAGTCACATTTAAGTTTGTAGCTCCAAAAAGATGAAAAACCCGTGTTGTACTTGGCGTGATGGACATACATAAAAGTTAATCAGTATTATCTGAACATAAGAATACTGGTATACAAGTTGTGCTAAAAGTTCTGGTAATTTTTCCGGGTTTTTCAACAGCAAAGAAGTACTGCATAAACAAATGAATTCATTTAATCGAAGGAATAACTATGGTTATTAGATTAACAAATATAACAGTAAGCAGAAGAGTTCAAGAGTAATTCTCAAAATTGCCTCCTTGGCCTTTGTACATCGACAGAGTCATTAGAAAAATTTTCAACGATGCTCGCACACGTTTCCACCGTAATTTTGTCCCGAGAGCGTGTCAAAGCAGGTTGAGCGCGTCTACGCTAGTGTAGCGAGTATCCGAAACTTTCTCCCCCAGTATGGACCGGACGGAGCAATCCATTGAATTGAGAATCAGCGAGTTTGACGACCAAACGTTCTTGCCCCAAAAATTTTGAAACACGGTTCACGACAGATGGCAATCGTTGAGCGGACCAAATGCATAGACCTCCAGACCTGCAGACAGAGCAGAAGAATAAAATCCATTGGTGCCAAAGTGTGGCTACCACAAGGCTCTAGTACGCTCCGTAAAACTTTTTGCTGTTAGTTGCCAGCGTTGATTTCGACGTTTCTGTTGATGAAGACTTCCGGTGTCGCAATGTCGGCCCAGACCAGCAGACTGGCCGGAAAATGGCTGCGGCACATGGTCTTTAGCTATTGCAAACTCTGCTGACCCTTCTTGGAAAGTTGATGTGGATTCTGGATATTGGAGAGTGTTTCAACTATATTCTCATCCGCAAAAAAACACCTTCGACAAACGAGCATCAACTATCAAATGAATTATTCGTCGAGCTTCTGAAAGCCGCTATTCTTTCATCTGTTTGGACAAAAAGTGAACACAGGAGATCATATAGTTGCACTGTTCAGCTTATTTTTGACATTGTTTCGAAGGCTCCACTCGCTAATTTTAAGCTTCTTTGCCATTTCGCGCATCGGGAGCTGCGGATTTCGTTAAACTTGGCAGCGGATCTTCATAATGTTTTCCGGAGTAGACGAGGTTGTTTAACAACCTTTCGAGACGACTCTCAATCCCTACGATCTCTTTGAAGCGTTTTTCTGCTTTCTAGTCACTTGATGATTCAAAATCGGTATATTTCAGTAATGTTGGCCTTTTTCATTCCTGTAGTGCGCAAGTCAACTACTGCGATACGTTGATTTATAAGATTAACTTGAGCACACGTAAAAACATATAAATAGAACAGATTTTGAACAAAAAATGAACAGACAGTTCAATAAAATTATCACCCCTTGATAGAAAAATGCTAAAATTGACAATTACAAAGTTACCAGAACTTTTGCGCACCCTGTATATTCGAAATTGCTATAGAAACATAAGACTCTGAGCATCAGGTAGGAGTTGTACCTACGTTTCACCTTACCTAGGCACGTGTTGACCAAAGGGGGACTAGAGTCCACTTTTGCTACCACTCTTTCCTCAATTACTTCAGTACATATCGCACATTATTTCTAAATCGCTGCTCCGCACACTTTCTGAAAAGTGGAACGCCCCTCGTTGGCTTCACGTAAAAACAACCAGTGGTACCAGCCGAGTTTAGAGATTGCTTGCCCATATCCACCTGCCCTCTCGGTTGGATGATGGGCTATGAATGAGCCATCTCTATTTTCAATGTGTCTCCATGGTCTTGGTATCTTTTTAATCACCTTATCCTCCCGGTTGTTGATAAATATTATTCAGAAAACCCATACTTCACGTATAAGTTACCGTAATGAACAACTGACATGAGCTATTGTTGCTAAAACCTCTTGAACTTCTTGATTCAAAGAATGAAGTCAAAAGCATGTGGACGTGGAAAAGTGTTGAGACTCTAAGGACTTGTTAGAACTCGTCAACACTACAGCACCGCTCCGCATTGTTTCATTTAATGAGTGGAGTGCATTCTTGCTTCCGCTCAACGTTTTATGTATTACCGGTTACAATCTACCGTACAAAAACGGCTTTTCTTAAGTATGGCGCATTGGAAACAGCAGTACCTGGACTGACCGCACCAATGAGCCCTATGAATATCGGAAAGTGGGCAGCTTGATAGAAGATAGAGAACTTAACCCACTTCACAAGTAGTTCTTGAACAGCCTATCAGTGCTGTCAGAGTGAAACACACACTGTTCACAACTAGTTTTCAATTAAGCATCAACAACCGTCTTATTAAGAATATTACTAGGCGCATATGCTCTTTGTCATATTATGCTCTGGAATGAGAAGCTTAGAGAATTTCATCTTTATTCATCATCTTTCATCTTTAGAATTTCATCTTTATAAAATGTACGTGAGATATGACGTCTTTGAGGAATATCTATGTAATAAGCAAGCGGATAAGTTGAATGTAAACAAAGTATGACCATAAAAGCAAAATCGAAATATAGATGCTGCATTTATAGCTCATCACTCAGCCGAGAAAGCAAATGGATATGAACAAGCAGCTTTCAAACGAACCCTGGTACCATGGACTGCTTCCACGTGAAGACATTAAGGTGCGTTCCACTTTTCACGGGGTATGAGGCCCAGAGGATTAAAAATTATCTACAATACGTAGTGGTTGATTGCAGAAAAAGTGATAGTTAAGCGAGGGCTTCGGTAGTGTAGTGGCTAGCACACGAACTCAGTAAGGATGAAGCGCAGGTTCAATTTCTGTCCGAGATTCGAGGTTTTATATATCACTATCCTGCGTGTAAGGTGTAGCGAACTTTTCATCCGTCCTACATGGACAAATTCAAATCTGGTTCGCCTGAGGATAAACCACTGGACTGGAGCTTCGGCAGGTCCCTAGAACTTAACGCACAGAGCAAATGTAATTCAGTAGCACTAAAATGTCCTAAAAAGGTCGAATTATTGACGCAGACCTCAAAGATTAATCAACAAATCCGCTGACATCTCTTCTCCTTTTTTATGGTGACATAGAAAGTCAATGAATGCTTTTAGATGATGTTACGTACAAATGGTGACTTCCTTGTACGAACAACTGAGCCCGTAGCAGGCAAACCGCGTGCTTTTGTTTTATCTGTCATGATCAAACAGGAGTTTGAAGATCAGAGAGTATGTTTCTCTGCAAGTTCGGCACAGATAATGCCGTAGTTAGTGGATACCGGTGGAGAAGATAAGATATGGATATTTTTTGTCTGATAATTTAGAATTCGCCTACAAACATCATGATAGAAAAGAGTGCAATCCAGTGAGCTAACGTGATTGGGGACTCTTTATTTGGTGATAGACTTAATGTATCAACAGCATTGTTTAGGAAACTTTGGAGATTACATATAGTAGAATGAATCTACAGCGTAATATGAAGCGCTGAAAACGGTACAGAGAAAACAGATGCAAAAATGGAGGATGACAGTCAATGATTTGGAAACTTTCTTGGGTTAGTGCAGCGCTCATCCGATCAGGCATAATTCGAAATATTGGGAATTCAAGCATTAGGATAAGGTAGAAGCGGCAATGATGATCGCTGAAGTTATAGACGAAGAATTCAAACAGCTGAATCAAGGGCGGCATAGAAGACGTAACGTATTTGAGAAAAGCACTAAAATGTGGACAATACGTCTTGAGTTCAACCACTTACCTGCTCGTGTAGTTCATTCATCACGGTTCTCTCCGAAAAACCAAGAAGACTTGTTACCAAAAGTTTAAGTAATGAATAAATAGCAACCTGAATAGGAGCTGACTACTTGATCATAAAGTGAAGCAATTTCAGACCGATCCCTTCAAAAAACTGGGATTTTTGTCTGTGGTTTCTATTTCAAGATTCATTTTGTCGCAGACAAAATTTTGAAATATAATTGAATGTGGTAACAATTGCAGATCAAACACTTTATTGTCACAATCCTCTCAGCCGGTAAAGTTATGATCGAAAAACACGCATTCGACTCAGTTAGCGCCATGATTGAGTACCATCTTAGTAGAAAAGAATCTATAACAAAGGTGTGTTCGTTCTGTTCATACAACAAAACAATTTTGAAAAATCGATCGAAAGAGAACTAAGTTCAATCACTAATGCGACCGTCGATGGTACGGACTGTTGCAGGCCACTGATCGCGCAGTGGATAGCACTTCAAGCGTGAGACTTTGGTTAGGATAACTACGTCTAAAAGAGTCATGTTTCCAATGTAAGCATTAACCACGGCGCGGAGACTATAATCTTACCGAGACAATCATTTATCACGTCGGTTGTCGATAATCTTTACTGGAACGTTTAGGGCAAACTTATAGTTTAAACCCACTGATGATTCCACTGATATTGAGTAACTTATTGAAGCGTGCAATGAAGACTTTTCGACTAATGGGACGGTAGTGATCATTCGAGCTTTCTCAGTTGGCTAAGCAAATCCCGTGGGCAATATAGATATGAGGCTTTTCCTTGGTCATCGTTATTACGTCTCAATCCAACAGCGCCGATATCCTACTCAGGTGGAGGTGAAAAGCGAAGATTAACTTAGAGGATAGTGCTTTTCATGCTAAACTGGTTAGGCGTTAAGTTAACGCGGAGGTATTGACGGTTTCACCCCGGGCCGAAGCGCAATTCCTTCGTAACTTGCTCTAAATGGCGAGCGATCGAAATTTTGGCCAATGTTGAGTTCCCATTCAATATCTCATTCTCTTGGGAAAATCAGCATCAATGAATGCTTTAAACTGGCTCTTATTTCCTAACTCTCCTTATCTTCGAAGCTCTCGTCTCTTTTACAAAACCTCTTGACTTGCCAATGCACTGTACGTTCGGTAGACAGTTCCTGGGAAAAATGCATTGTTGAATTTGCAAGTCATCTCTGGCATTTTACAACCCATTTTAAACTCAAATAAACGCTCTGATTTGCTTCTTGTCCAACATCCTTCTCATAGTCCAAGGTACATACAAATCGAATAGCAAGCAAGTAAAATTATTCTAATAAACATACGTCGTCAGCAAGAAAACATAAAGAAAGAAATGCGCGTCAAAACGATGTGATATAACCACACTTACTTGAGAGTGAAATCCAATATGCAATAATTTAAATTTTGCGGTTGAAACTCCATTTATGTTTGACCAACCTAATATTGGGTTAGCGTCATTTGAGGCTGAATCAGATTTTTTCATGAATGTATGAGAGCATAAGGCTAATAACATTATTGGATTAGAAGTTATCTGAACCCTATAAAGGTAAAGTTTGACAGAAGAAGATGTAAAAAAGTAAAGTTTTCTTGAAATCCTCCGATTATTATATAAGTAAATAAACAATAAGTGAACACATAGATAAATATACATATATGTATAATTCGTATACAAGGAGTCAAAAACTATGTATTGTAGGCCCACGATGTGATCCTGCGCAATCCTATCATTCGTCAAAGCTGGGAACTCTCCCATGATGATGTAGAATTAACGAAGAAACTGGGTGAGCGTTAATTCAATGAAAAGAAACTGGGAAAAATACGGTGAGCAAATGTCAATGCCCAGCCGATTGGTAAAATTCATAATCTCGCAGCGAATGTGCTATTGTTTTACAGTCTCTGCTACAAGGAGTTGACAAGATGGCACAGAGAATTCATGTGAACAAAATACATTTATATGTGCTGACTTTTAGGAGAAGGTGCTTTTGGTGAGGTTCACGCAGGGAGGTTGAAATTGAAAAGTGGAAATAAGGTTTCAGTTGCTGTGAGACTTGTGCGTACTTCATTGTACACTTTTCCACTCAGGACAATCATAGCTTGATGATCAGTGTTGCTTTAGGCAAAACTGAAGAAGTCTTGACCAAGGAACAGATCAAAGAAATCATGCACGAAGCGCGTCTAATGAGGAACTTTGACCACCCGAATGTAGTGAAATTATATGGCGTAGCCGCAGGACAAGAAGTCGCTGATGGTGGCTATGGAGTTGGTGAGTCAACGGTGCGATGTTTGAAATTCAAAACATGTGCGAGAACACGATGCGACTGTTATCTGACTGATCCGATCAAGGCCCCTCTGTAAGCTCCAGTTGTCCTTGACACTGCTTATTTATTGTCGTCGTTGAGTAAAAGTGCCTTACTATTCTCCAATAAGCATCTTGCAATGTAAAATTATTCACTATTCTTTGCAATTTTCAAGGTAAACTGCGGTGCATTAGACTCATATCTTCAAAAAAACGAACAGACCATGGATAGGAAGAACGAAATGGTCTTGCAAGTAAGAAATACAATTCACAAACGTATTAAGCTTTGCTTAGTATCATTGATACTTTAGGCAGCTTGGGGACGGGAGTACTTGAATTCCAAAAATGTTCTTCACAGAGATATTGCTGCGCGAAACTGTTTATATGGAGGCAATAAGGTTAGAACTTCACTTTCTTATACATTTCAAAAGGATGGACTACACGCAACAGCACAAAAAAATCAGGTCTGGATCAATTCTTTATGAGTTACCAATACGCATTATTACAGGTGAAGATCTCAAATTTTGGTCTTACTCGGGAAGGTACAGTGTATCAGATGGACCCCCATAAAAGAGTTCGAATTAGATGGCTTGCTCCGGAGACACTCAAGATGGCCATCTACACGCAAAAAACCGACGTGTTCAGCTACGGTGGAATACACACCATCGTTTGCAACTTTCATAGCCCTGCTCTGCTATATGTGTTTTCAGGTATTATGTGCTGGGAGATATACAACAACGGCATAGAACCATACCCAGGAATGACAGTGGCAGAAGTCCATCAAAGTGTAAAAACTGTTTAACTTCCCAATTTAGGATCATTCATGTCACCAGATCGTATTTGAGCCAAATTTTAGATACTTCTCAATTTTGCATCATAGTTGACATTGCGTAGACAAAAAAATTGTTCTCGATCACTTCGCCAAGAAAGGATTTTTCGACCAAAAAATGAGGAAAAAGCTTTAAATTCAAATTTATTTCTTCCGTAAATTTTAGAGTATGAGTCATTTCTGCTATTTCATTCCTTTCAAAATTGGAGGGTCGCATGAAAAATTTGATTTATTTGCGAATATGTCGTTTTGTTTCCCATATTGAAGAACTAGGAAAATACATGAGCGTATTTTTCACTAGTCTTCGTAATTTTCAAGGTGAACTGTGGTGCATTAACGTCAACAGTAAAGCTATGTCATCGAGTCACAAGAAAGCATTATCATTAAGGAAATATCGGATTATCATAAAAGAATAAGCTCTCGACGTTGATTATTCCTTGAGGGTGCGCCATATATTAGTCTCTAATTTTTGATTTCGTCTGAGGGACACTATTCATATTCAACCTTCACATTGACTAGCGATGGCCTACCGATGTGTTTCAGTTATTGCTCATTATATTCCCAAACAAGTCGTATTAGTTTACCCAGCCCGATGGGATGGAAGGCTTGGTGAGCCATGAGCGCAGAATCGAATAAGCCTTTGTGTGCTACTCAGATCACCTTTAATCACAGCGCCACATTTGTTCTAACCGCATTGTCAAAAAACTCAGTGATCACATACGCTTTAATGCCAATAAAAAGATTGCGTAGTACAGTGTAATAAAGAAAGAGCCAATACACACTTTTGCGTTCCATTAGGCTGGCGACTCGACTCCTACACAAGCCACTGGTGACCCATTGATCCATTCTTGCTCCATATAACTCAGAAGAAGAGTACACAGATACTGCTTCTGAATGGGATTACCTCGATTGTTGAGCTTTATACTTTACGTTTTAGGTCAAAGAAGGCTATCGTATGAAGCTTCCGTCAAATGTTCACCCAGTTATCCAAATGTACATCAAGATTCTATCTCTTTGTCATACGTTCTATCTACACTTGATAACACTTGATGTCATACCTCAACAGTAAAGCTATGTTATCGAGAACCGCGACATTTTTGGCAGGAGGAGCCTCATACTATCAGCTTATTGAAAGCGCTCCTACTCCTAGGTGAACAAAGTGTGATTCACGCTTACGTGATTTTGATATAATACTGTGCTGAACTCTTTTTTTCCTCAAAAAAACTTGAAGCCATTTTTTGCTTTAGGGCTTTCCCTCTAAAGTGAAGCTTCTACATTTGGACATCTTGCTTTATTACAGGTACGATGCTGGTCAGAAAATCCGAATGATAGGTATACTATGGCGGAGCTGGCAAAACATTTACAGAGGACGCTACAGATTCCCCGGCCAAATTTCGTGGAGAATCCACACAACCGCATGTGATTTCGAACAATCCATATTTGTTATAACGGAAAGAATAAAGAACGCAATACTTAGCAGACTTTAAGTGCCTACTGACTACAAATTAATGTCTTTTATATTATAATATATTATATAATTACTGTCTTATTTAGGTAAGAGTGTTTATTTGACCAGAAATTTTGAAAAATGGTTGATGCTATCCATTCCTGACAATCGAACACAAATTAACCCATCCCACTAGCACGCTCTTTTGAAATTCTAGGACCGATAAATTTCGCGAAAGAATTTCTGAACACACATCTGCATACAGATCAAACGATACAAGGTATAAATAATAGGTGAACTGATCGGGTCACTGGAACCGCGCGATTTTCAGATGTCTTCCCACCAAACAGCAGTCAATGTAGTGGGTAAGGCCATTTAGTTTACTTCAGTAGTGATTACTGCATACTTTTTGTACAAGCGTGTCTTCTGAGTTGACCAGTGATGGAAACGCACAACGTGATTATTGCGATTTCACTGTTTCCAAATCTTCTGCTGAAGATGCTTTTCCTTGATATCAAATGCCTTTCTAGGCTAATCGAACAACTAACAATCGAATCGCTACCGTAACAATCTTGGTATACAAACTTGGCTCAGGAGAGTCGAAGAGCTCCATCGCGATTTAATCATTTAGCTGATTTACGCCGGTTTTCGAATAGAACGCTTTTTCAGTAGCCGCTCAATCTATAGAAAGCGCCCTTGTTGCAGTTGTTCTCTTTCTGATGCTTTCCAAATGAACAGTGAGGCTTTGGACTTATTGGTGCTGCATTCTTCGTAATCTTCCAATGTGTTCAAAGTTAGAAGCTTTATCTATTGCTTGATAAGGTAGATGTTCGCTGATGAGGGTCCATGACCTTCTTCCTCATTGACGTTGATTTCTCCAGTAAAATTTTCTGGAACCACATGATAAATGTGCATTGAAAACCACTTCTCTTCCATCATAATATCAAGTTCTCTCAAGCTGCTTCATTGGTGAATGCCAAAGTTTAAGCTCACTAAAAAACAGAACCGGTTTGATGCCTTGGGAGTATAAGTTGCATACCTGAACAAGACATTAAATACAGCAGGAATAAAGGCAACAAATACTTTGCTGCAACATGTGTGCACCAAAGTAGTATCAACAAAATCGGTTATTATTTTATAAAGTTTCAAATATTAGAGAAAGGTTTTCTCACTATCTCCTTCATGACAAGCCATCTTTCAGTCCTTTATTAACTTCAAGCATGACGAATTGAGATGGGAGCGTTAAAGTGAAATAATGAAACTCTGTAATAATCTGTCGACGTCACGACCTTCAAAACTTGAGCAACACTTATTTTCATAATTTGCTTCATCCAACAAGCGAAGTCTAATATGCGTTCAAAAATATCATGTGATATCCTCTCTATTCGACGATTATTCTTCACGAATGGGGAGGGTTTTACCGGCACAGTGTGCTACGATAGATGGTCAAAATCCACTGCATCAAAATGTGCAATTAACATTTTAAAGAATAAAATGCGATTTTTTGGAGTTGCTCTCTAAATCTTGAACGGATTAAGCTCTTTATAGCATTTTCAGTTCAACCCTTGAATATCGTTTTCGGCACACTACATCCGTGTTGATTTCGCAGAAGTTGTGGAACCGATTTGTCAAAATACAAATCACCTGCAATTCAGTACTCCACCTTTCGATCGTGTGCGATGAAATGAAGTGAAGATTTAAAACGATTTGAAACCGCTTTACGAACTTTTATTCTCATCTTGTATCACTGAAACTTTTGTTCCTCAAAAGCTTGACGCTCTTATGTCTTCACACGATTGTGACCTTATGACAACAGATGAATATACATTCATTATTTCTACTATCGAACTCGAGAATTACGAAATCACGTACAAGTGATAGCTCAGCGTTACACTTTTTCTGAATCGAGTCAGATATCAAAATCCCATAACTGGTAACCTGAAATTGAATGGCTCAGCATCCTACATCATAAGCCACGAGCTTTGTTTTCACCATAGAGCAAAATCTCAAAAGCGGGTAGCTAAGCCGTTGAGGAACAATAGCAAGCTATAAAATGTCAAAACATTATGAGCGTCAAAGCGACAACAGGATCCCCTCTCATATCAATGCGATGAGATTGACATATTAGAGGGCACTTATAAAATCATAACAGTCTCAACTTAATAATCATGCGGTGAAACTAGCATTGTTCCCAGTCTAACAACGGCGAGATGCAATTTAGATGATGCTAAATAATAAAAATTATTTTCAAGGAGAGTGTTATTCTTGTTAAATTGATATGACATTGAGGTAAAAATGGTGCGAAAGAAATGGCGGTTCAGATTGGCCTGGAAGCGCAGTTACTTTTGTAACACACTTTAAATGGCGGGCGGCCGTTAAGTGGTCGATACTAAGTTTTTCTTCAGCATCTCTTGTAGTCTAAAGAGGATCATCATCGATGGCAGCTCTCAACTGTTCCTCCTTTTCCAAGGCCCCTCATCTTCAATATTCTCATCTCATTTACGAAACTTCTTGAACCTCCATTGCATCATACGTTAGTTAGCACGTTCTGTGCCGAATGCGTCGTTGATGTTCGGATTTTTTTTCTGTTGCTTGACGATAATTTTGGACCCGAGTAACAAAATTGCTTATGTTTACTCTTGTCTAGCAACTTTCCATAACTCAAAATAAATGTAAGATAAACAGCAGGGCAATACTTCATTAACAACAGCGCATAAAACGGGAAGTGCTTCTTCAAAATGATTTATAACATAACCACACTTTGTAAGGAATATTCCAATTCTCATAAATAATAATACCAAATTCATCTAGTTCTAAATGGCAAATCTTAGATTGTTCAAGTAAAAACTTTCAGGCTTCAAATTTTCAAAGGAAGTGCGGCAGCTGTAAGTCAGCGGTACATTGGAGAACATCATCCCTTTCTCGACGCATTTAGTTGTGTTGCTGTTTGAAATAGATCCTTAACTCAACAAAGTGATAAGGAAAACGTTTTCGTTAGCTCCAAAATGCATCGGTATTTTACTGTGGTAAAAAATAGATTGTGTGAAGAGAAGAGCAAAAATTTTAATAGCTTTCCATTAGGAACAATGCTCAGTAATGGCCAGATTTCGGCAAAGTCTATTTATAATCGCTCCCAAGTGGTAGTTGACTGCCAACATCTCTCATGTAGGACAAAACGATGATGAACTACCATAAATCGTTGAGCTCGTATCACCAGTCTTTTGTTGATAACGTAAAGTTCATTTCTTTTCATCCAGTGTTTATGTTAATAATGTTACTCTTTACAATGTCAGTGCAGCTAATAATGTAAACTATTGATCTGCTGTATTATCGAAATTATTATCTTGAGTTGCTCTCAAAGGCTATGCAATGATTTATGCATGGAAGCTTTGTATGCTATACTTTTGCTCTTCTTTTCTTGATCGTCAACTTTGAGTGTATGTCTTGTGATTCTAGTTGCCTATGACATTATAATACCGCTCAATTTGAACGTTCTCTTAAGACCACGTTAAAATTTCAATATGCCTGATAACTATCTTTTGAGTCATGCAAGTGGTCTGTTATGGGCACTTATACAGTGCGAGACAGGCGTGTTTCGATTTTGACACCTCGTCAAGTTGCACAGTGCCTTTTGTCTCAGCGAATCCTTTCGAGAAAAGCTAACCTCTTGCTGCCATATTGTGATTTCTGTCATTTAGTGATTTCTTTCACTTCATAGCATGTGTAAATACTACGTCCGCGCCTTCTCTATGTAAGGAGTCGGATTCTCCCGAGAGGACTGGCTAAGACGAAAGGCACTGTGAAACTGGCGAGGTTGTCAATGCCGAAACACGCGTGTGTTGCACTTTATAAGTTCCCATAACAGACCATATGCATGGTTCAAAAAATAATTATCAGGCATATTCAAATTTGACCGTGGTCTCAAGAAAACACTCAAAACAAATATTATAAGATTTCATAAGTACTAGTCAGGAGTAGTTGATTATACAACACGGCCATTTAGTGATTTCTCTTACTTGATGGCATGTGTGAATAAGTACGTCAGCGCCTTCTTCATATAAGGGGTTGCGTTCCCACGAGAGGGGTTGACTAAGGCAAAAGGCACTGTGCAACTGGCGAGGTTGTCAAGGCCGAAACACGCAAGTATTGCACTGTATAAGTGCCCATAACAGACCACATGCATGGCTCAAAAGTAATTATCAGGCTCATCACATTAGCTTTCATTTGGACAGTATTTCAGCATATACTTGTCCAGTGGAAGTAATCCCTCTTATTGACTACAGTGCTGCTGGAATTTCTTTTACCTGTACTCCGAGTACGTTGCAAACTTTACTACTGAAATTTATTGTACAAACGGCTAATTTAGTCACGTTCAAGGTCCATCATTACGATAAGTCCGAGATGAGTAGCGTGGCAGCTGCATTCTAGCTATAAGTGAAGCTGATTGCTGTTATTTTGACGTGAAATGCACTGCGGTCAGTGCCTGTATGGTAACATATGCTCTAAGTGCCACCGATAAATCTCATTCATTGTGTTTGATATATTCAGTTATCACTGGTCATAATGAATCTTCAACGAGTGTCTATGCAGTGGTTTTTCAAAGCTATCAAGTCAAGATGGTATAATATCGCATCATATTTCACGATTACTAGCCAAAAGCAATCGAGAGTACAACACTGCTCGTTCGGTGATTTTTTTCACTTAACAGCTCGTGTAAATATTACGTCTGCCGCTCCTTTTTTTGAGGGGTTCTCGCCCATCAGAGGTTGGCTCAAACGAAAGGCACCATGAAACTGATGAGACTGCAAGGCCGAAACACGTCTATTGCACTTTATAAGTGCCCACAACAGACCACATCCTTTGCTCAAAAATAACTGTCAGATATATTGAAATTTGAGCGTGGCCTTAAGAAAACACTCGAAACGAATGATATGACGTCTAGTTAGAGGGCTCGTATAGTTTATGTGAAGCAGATTGATTGCCGCCTGTTTTTGTTTTTAAAGCTATGATGGGCTTATTAACTGGTATTTATTCATGCCTTATATCGAAATTAATAAACTAAAACTTCGTGTAGAGTTTCAATCAATATAGTCCACGATCGAGCCGACTTTAGCGTGGCGAAGTGGGAGGTGATAACTTGCCGATGTTATACCTTCAGGACTTCCTCAACACTTCCCTTCATCAAGCTTCCTCGCCCAGCAAGCAAAGTCTAATGTAATTTTATAAAAGCTCTGTCAACAGCCAATTCTATTCGACGAAAAATATTCCTTACAGGTGAGAAGGAGTTCTATCAGCACAGTGTGCCTACCTTAGAAGGTCTAAAGGCATAAACATGCAAACACAATCGACAATCAACCACTTTGAATAAACGCCACATTGGATGACCATTTCGGTTGACTCGTAACGTAATTTATACAGCAACGATTCCGTGTAACAGCAAAGATCGAGCAGCCGAACGGCATGTGCTACCCACGAGATCTGCGAGAAAGCCAAAACGTACGTCTAGCAGTCGAGGTGCCATACCAGACCTCTGTAAGGCTTCATTCTATCTGGTTATAAATCCATTTTATCAAAATTTTCAGAACAAGATTTCCTGGAATAAGTCGCGACCACGTGTTCTCATTCCTTGCATCGTAGAGAAATTGAGCTCTATGCAGCGTTTTCAGTTTGATCTACTCCTCTATGTAACGCTTTCGACATATTCTATTCGAATCAATTCACAAAAGTCGTCCTATCGAAAATTGTTAGAGGCCTTACAATATTCCAAACTGACCTCTTCCTTTTTTCTTCGTTGGCGGTAACATATGGGAAAACAAACAGAGAAGCATGGCATCTAAACGATCTGGGAAAACTACGCAGTTGACGTTTTTGTGGCTATTTCCGTTCTTTCGTATGGTACAATGGCATTTTTGGTTTTAATGATAATCAATATTGCTGTTTCCAGTATTTTGATACCCAAAGTTCTACACGTCAGGATACGCCTCAACGATAACCGATGGACGAGAGCCGCTACCGACTGGATTCCTCGGGATACCAAGCGCTCAACAGGAAGATCACCGACCCGATGGTCCGATTTCTTCACGAAAAGCCTACAAGAAAGATGAAGATACTCAACGAATCCCTAGAGCAAGGTGGCCCCACTGGTCTACTCTTGTACGCGATGGGGAAAAATGGAAGTGTTGCTGGTGTCCTCTTGAGTCACTTCACGATGAACGGGACGACAGGTGATTCAGGTGATGAGAGTCAAGTGGTGAATTATAGTGACACTATCTAGTTTCGTCCCATTGGATGCATAAACTAAGAATTGCACACTATAATGAGGAAATCGTTAAACAGTGATTTTCACATGCATGGTCTATTTCACATGCATGTCTCAACGAAGAGACATTCATGAAATTAGCTTTTCGTCTCTTTGGTAATTGTGAATGGAAAAGCAGTTCCAATCACTTGTATATATCGACCTTTGTGCATCACATCTCTAGGGTTCAATTTTTCCCATATTTTTTCTACTCAAGCGTTCTCTCACAATCTTTCAAGCTCACGCACTATTCTCAAATTCGCTTACACTCGAAACTGTTGATTGTTTTCGCTAATTTATTGCTTTATTTGTTTCTCAAGTGTCACTAGTGACCTCATAAGCCTATTAGCGGTATCAAAATTTTGGCTAATTGAAAGAACTGCACCTCTGCTATCGACCGCTTTTTTACAGACCTGCTCAAAATGATTTGATCTGATAAGGATATTACATGTTTTGAGCCGATAGGTCTAGTGCTATATAGGCGCCTATTTCGTCCTATTGGGACTCATCAGTAGCACCCTTCCTCGGTTCCGTCGATCTCTTGAGGTGAAACAATCCTCTATAGAATCGGCGCCGAGTAAAAACTAATACATAAAAAAAAACTGAACTTGTAAACACTTGTAAAACTAAAGCATTAGTTTTTACTCGGCGCCGATTCCTTTAGAGGATTATTTCACCTCAAAGGATCGACGGAACCGGGAACGAGGGAGGGTGCTACTGATGAGTCCCAATAGGACGAAATAGGCGCCTATATAGCACTAGACCTATCGGCTCAAAACATGTAATATCCTGAAAGAACTGCTCTATTTGTTTTTGTTTATACTAGCTTACATGAATAGAATAAAAGTTCAGGTGAAAATGAAAGCATAAATGTATCTGAGACCAATGATTTTTGACCAAAAATCATTCATAGATACAACTCATGCATTTTCCTCTTTTATTACGCTCCATCTTAATGAGCAAAAGTTGTTTCTTAGGGTTTTGACTAATTCAACCAAGATAACTCAGATATAGTTCATCAGTTCACATAAACAATTATAGGACATAATGTTTTGCCATGAGATCTTTGGACGAGAAGAGAACAAAATGTCTACTTCATTAGCTGATTACCAAATTGATGTGGAAGATCATAGTGACATTAAGCGCAGTCTATAGTTTTTCTACTTCACAATTACTGACTGTACGTAGCGGTGACGTTAAAAAATGGAAACATTACTATTTCAGGTACAAACAGCAACCTTTATGATCGAGAGAAATTGCACTATTTATCTGCACCAGTTGACTGATAATCTTTTTGGAAAAATTTTCTCACTGCTTGAATCGCTTGGTAGTTCTGAATACTCAGTGACCATATTTCCATCACATCAAGATGGAGCACTAATTATTACAGTGAGTCATCTGTCCAAAGATCCACAATAGCCTCTATAACTTCTGTTTGCCTTGATTTTTGTGAACATTTAAGCTATTTTCTATGTATTAACCCTACCGAGCCCGCATGCCCATTTGGAGTACACGCGTGCTTTTCACAGGACATAGTTTTTCATTAGACATTGCGTAGTCATTCGATAACCTGTGGGACAAATTTTTTGTTGAAACTTGTCCACGAAGAAATCTTCTCACTGCGCTCAACCATCGAAAGTAAATTGTGGCGAGAGAGTTTTACTTTGAAGAGAACGTGCGGCGTAGAAGATGCAGTCAGCGAAGGGGCACGGAGATGCCTTGCTTCTACGACCTGACATCGTGCGGACAATTCGGCATCATTTTTGGCAAGCAATTTTTTGATTTCAGTTTTTACAGTCAACTCTGAAGTACTGAACAGGATGACAGGATATTGAAACCGAAAGTAAGTTATTGTATTTTCATTTACCCAGATGAAGAACTTTATTGAATGTTCGTTGTACACGCATCGCGCTCGATCGGCACTTTGAATGAACTGCACATCAATAGAAAATGTCTGGTATTGCGAATAAGTTATAGAAGAAATAGGTCTCCTTTATGGTAGCATCAGGCTTATTGGGGTTGGAGGGCTACATAAAGTAAATAGTCATTCCAAAGCTCAAATCTTTGGCTACTGCTTTGTGTGTTTCTTTTTTGGAAAAAAATATTAGTATAACGATGAACCATTCATTTATGCTTTACACCTGTCGTGTATTTTTACCATAGATTGGCTGGAAGCACGAGAATGATATAAACACGTATAGAAAATCTTGTAGTATCAGAGTCATACGTTTAACTTGGATTTTCTTTCAAAGCGGAGAAAATTCCCAAGTTGAAGAACAAAATTTACACTCCACATGGAGTCTATTGTCAGCTCTCCCCCCCGCACACACTCACTAGTTAACAAATGGCGCCGCTTGGGTGAAACTCGATGTTATTTTTCCTGCTACACTGCAATGAAACGGATTTTCAAAAAACAAGCACAGCGTTGGATCATTGGATCTGACGCTGTTGAAGTGTTATTTTCAACTTTAGAGAACAGATATGCATGTGTGAAACACAACTGTTTTCTTTCTGCTTCAGCATTATAAAAAGGCTTTTAAAAAATGAGCACGTAGTGCAATAGCCAGAAATTTGAGTTTTCCAACGGTTAGTAACACTCTTATGAAAATTTGTTGCCCATCGAAAGGTGCCGAATCTTCATTTGTCGCCTTATAACAGACAAGTACCTTGATTGAAGCCCTTAACCGACTATCGATTGACCCGTTTGTTTCTCCATTTTCTTGTAACTGCAATCCCATCAACGCTCAGTAGAACACTGTTTTTTTTTGAATCAGTAGTCCTCAATTCCTGGAAACAAACTGAATCTCTTTACTTTTTTGTAACGTTATCTCACGCAGATATCAAGCGAGCCGAGGGAAATCCCTCTTAATTGTTAATGTTGCCAAAGGAACGGCGTCCTAGTCATCTCATGTGCACTATGCCTCGTTCAATTTTTTATTTTTTACCTAGTTCCGTTTTAAGGACAGGATACGATGGGAAACGTAGCCACAAGAGTGATGAGAAAGAAGCAAAACTTCGATCTGAGGTGGCTTGAAACTCGCGACTACTATTCTTTCCGATGACTCAATGGGTTCTTGACTACACAATCGAAACCCACGCCCAGTCTTCCTCTCAAATTTAGCCCTTTCACTTCCAGCCTATAAACTAAGTTTCAACATGTCTATTTTTTGTGACCTTTTCATTAGTAGATGACGAAAATCGACAAGCCCACTACATTCGTCCATCACTTTGAAAAGATTTTGTGCTTTCGCGACAAATGACACGTATAGCTGTAATAAAGAAATTACGAGAGTAATCAGTGCGACACCCATAGGTGTCATATTCCTTTCGGTAGGTTATTTATAGACCGCATAAAAACTGCCAGAGTGGCTGGTGCAATATCGATAGATGTCACAAGGAGCACAGTAATATTAGGGCGTCGTGCATATCGCTCTAACCCGAAGTCGAGCATTGACACACGAGTGTTAGGATCTTCTGGCCTTATACAAGGCAGTGAAACGTATCGCGGCTGCATTACTAACTCTAGAAACTTCGCCTTTGAGCATTAAGTTGATTTACATTTTGAGTAGAATTTTTTCGATTGACCTTTTCACATTTTCGACAATAAGTAACAGCAAGTGATAAAACAGCAAGTGAGCAAGAAGTGAGTGATAATAATGTGGCATTCAGTTCATTGACGGATTTTGTGAATTGCAACAGATGCTGTCTCCATTCGATATCTGCCATGAGAATAGAAAAAATACAAATTAACTTTAGGTTGCCGAATCCGCTTGCTCCTCAAACGAACTATTTTCAGAATTCTTTAACTCATAAAGATTTTGAGTCTTAAAACTTGAGTGCTCCCGAGGTTGAGTTTGAGAGGACAGAATAGTTGAGTCGAATCACATCGTCAGAACGACTACATTAATGAATTAATCTGGACATGGTGTTTGAGGTATTTACTTACTTGGATACTTAGATGGTCCATCTTCACTAGTTGTGCGGACCCCAGCACATATTCCAAATCATATATTGGTGGTCGTGCATATAATACTCCTTGGTTTCCTGACGTAACCTTGCAAGGGCTTGCTTCTTCAGGTCTTTATGATGTCGTCTCCAAGGAGAGCTTCGGCGTAGGATCCTCTGCCGGGTTCCTTTCTAGTTAATCCGGAGATGATGTCAGGCCAAAATCAAAAGAGGAGGCAGGAAAGAAAATCAATCAATCGCTCACGGATGATGTAGAAAGCGAAATCCCAATGTTTGAAGTATCAGAGAGATATTCAATGTCGTCTATTTTTATGGAAATTTTCGAGAGTTCAAATTTCTTCAAAATCCACTGAACGCGCGCTTCCCCCACTGCATTTCTTCATCGCCACATGGTGCACTGTTTTAGTCACATGATAAATTTGTAAGGTAATAGTCTACAGGTTTCCAGCATTGGTTATAACGTCAGAGGTTATGTTGTCATAAGTTAGATACGTGAGAAATTTAGCACTAAATCCAGACACGTTGGTAACATGACAAATTAAACACAAAATCTCAAACCTATGTTTTTCTTTACATTGTAATATTTTTTTTAGATTGAATACACTTTTTCTAATCGATCTTAGCGAAAATCTCTCATGCTGGTGCTGCGATTTCTATTTCTTTCCCGAAATCTTGATTCTAATACCAAACAAATTATGTAAATAAAGAACATTTTGTGCTCATCAACGTTGCAGACAAAATGGAGGTGCTTAGATTTGAAAATTTTCGGAGATATTTTCCGTGATGATTTAACTGCATTACTATGCCTATTCTCTAATATTATGTGAAGCTTACAGTCCAGCCTAAGACATGAATGAATAACTGAGTCTTTTCATATCGTTTCTCAGAAGGTTAGATCACCGCTAATATGAAATTTAAAATACCACATGGATCTCTTCAAAGAAGGCGCGGGAGGGTGCCACGACAGAGTGGTTGTGATGCTCGCAGCGGGACAAATGCTACTTCCCCAACAATCTTCAGCACTTAACAATGTGCGCCACATAAAATCCCACAGCCAGACTGTACTCGAGTGCACGGAGATGTGCTCAATCAGTGTTATGCGATACTCAAGAAGAAGATGAAAAAATGATCGAATGCTAGAATTACTGAGATCCGCACAGAGAAAAAGACCTCTTCGAGAATGTTTTTTGTTAGAAGAAGTGACTTGCACTGGAAAACAGCGATTCTTGACCGATTGTATAGATGAGGGATGCAGCTCTTGTTTAGCTTTCTAGGAAGCTGCTGTAAATCTGCTAATTACACACGAGGATGGATTGAATATCTGATCTGATCCTATCATATTGCTATCGCAGTGATCCATCTAGGTTTCTGTGGTGAACAAGAGTCTTATTTCGTTTTTTATCATTTTATTATCGAGGCCATATAGGTTTTTCTTCAGAAGCATAAAAATGCTTTTCAACACTTGCCCTTGTTTTTTCGTTTTTTTAATGATCGATTCTCCCTAGAACAAACAACCAGTACGACGAATTTATCTAGACTATTTGGAATTGCACTATCGCACAATTCCAAGACTGACTATTTCCTAGTCTCGACATTCTTCAATAATTGCTCAGTGAGAAAAACACGGAATTAGCGCAGAATCTTTTGACTAAGAAGCATTAGCTTGAATGAGCCGGATAGATAATATGACATTTCGAATTATTTTGATTCTCAGACTTAATTCAACGCAATCTTTTGACATTCTGTGATCGAAACAGTGATTGCTTCGATCACATGATTCTATTTCATACAAAGCACGTGACTTTCTACCAAAAATAGACGCTACATCACAAAGGATTATTCGATTTGAAACGTTTTGAGCTGAAGAATCAGTCAACGGTAAAAGAGTCTGAAGATGAAGACGAAAGAGAACAAGTTCATACTACTAAGGATTGCGCCATGTCGAGCGCGTGTAGTGGGTGGCTTGGTGCATTGTCTGAGGAATGATCTACTCATAACGACCCTCTTATATATTCCGGTAACTAATCCGAAGGAACATTATCATAAATGCGAACTGAGCTGAGCTAATGGTTAGTCATCCTGTGAGAACTAGTGGGAACTGACCGTTACGGTTGGCAGATCGCTCAACGTTAGTTCCTCGGCAAATCTCTGTAGGATTAGCAGAAGTAGCCCATAATTGGCAAATCAGCCCATATCCATCAACTGCTGTGACCTTCATTGAGTCATCATTGTACCGTAGCTGGAACTGTTGAGGTGTTTTTTGTGGTATTAGTATATTTGTGAGGTCGCGTCTGAAAACTACTTCATGTGATGACATTGTCGTTGTTGGCAAACGAGGAATAGTAAACATCACCGCGATCTCGAAGCTCATGTCACCGATAGGCAAGAGCCGCAACTAGGAAGATGCGAAGTTTTTAACACGTTATCTTTGTGTAGTAATACGCTACTTTTTGCGAGATTATACTATTTCCGGACAAGCAATCGCGCTAAGTAACATTTACAATATACTGCATTAAACTCATATCATTGTAATGCTGCTATAAACTCATTGATCTATACAAGAAGAGTTGCAGCAGAGTGGCGGCTCTGATGGTGTAGTGGTAGCACGAGTTCCCGTTGTGGGTGAAACGAGGGCCCAACACCCTTCTGAATTTTAAAGTCATATATATCACCCAGCAATCTTGGATATATCATCATGACAGTAGTCTCTGTCACAATACGGACTGTAGATGAAGATTATTAATTTGGAATTTAAACGTAACCATAAATTTTTCCCGTTAATCCTTCATTGTATTCGTGAATATAAGGCTCGACGGTGTTCAATATTTTAG
The DNA here is from genome assembly GCA_019055375.1 of Parelaphostrongylus tenuis. Lineage (NCBI taxonomy): Eukaryota > Metazoa > Nematoda > Chromadorea > Rhabditida > Metastrongylidae > Parelaphostrongylus > Parelaphostrongylus tenuis. The sequence goes on along the minus strand of JAHQIW010006986.1, from coordinate 97,941 downwards.
ATCTGCTAAGCGATATTTGATTTTTTAACAGATTTCGTGTATGCATGTGTCATATTTTATGCCGACTGTTTTACAAAGTTGATATGGAAAGAAAAAATTTTTGAATGTAAGAATTCAATGCCAATCAAAGCTAACGTGCATCATTTTCTTGAAAAAAACATTGAAAAGAAAAAGATTCGGAGTAGTTTCATTGTGCGGTATTAGACAGCTTCTGAGGTTCTACAAAGTCAATACTGGGTTCAATACCGACATCGGCTTTCGAGACAAAGCCGACGACGGTTACTTGCTAACAGATTAATACGTTGTCTCCCAAAAAAATGATAGCGGAATAGGAGCGTCGGATGTGCACTGGTTAGCACGCGCCCTCGGTAAAGAAGGAATGCGCGTTTGAATCCCGTCACGTTCGCAGTTTTGAATTTCACTCAACATCATAAATATATATATATATATATATACATGTGTATATAATATCATACCACTGATAAAAGTGGATGAATATAAAAAACAATTCTAGTAATAGTAGCATTGAGTAATAAGCAATCCATCGATGTTTCACTAATAACAAACCAGGCCCTCTTTACCAGTAGTTTGATTTAAACCAAATTCCACGGTCCTCTAAAGAGTAGCTATAGTGGTACACAAATGAATGGCTCAACCTTCACAATATATGATGGGACGGTATGGGAGGAATTTTGAATGGTGATAAGAGGCGCTTTATTGACGCTGCTTATCCCATGCGAGAGCAATTTTTGGTAACTAAGCATACTAGGTGGTCTTCTAATGCTTATCAGCACAATGAAGTACCGCGAAAAAGTTAACGTGAGCAGAATCAAGATTCCTTGTAATGTTGGAGGTAGTAGTGTGTCCATGCTTTTCTTTTTTAGCAAGCATCAAACTGCTAACCCCTCCCGGACGCCACACAATACTTTGGTGAATTTTATCCTCATCAGAGGCGGAAAACATCAGATAATCGCCGATTTGATAGATGAAACATTTCTTGAAACTCATGGTAATCTCTAAGATATACATGCATCTTGAAGGTAGGAATTTTCCAGGTAAACGGTACACTACTTGGTAAGTTATTATTGAATAAACCGAAAAGTGAATGATTAATTGAATATATATTTCCCGTTGCTCCTTTCTAAAGCACTGGTGTACCCATTCACGTGAATACATTGGTGCTCGTATGGAAGACACTAATCAAAATCTCAATCCGCAATATAAGTTTAACATAAAAGCGCCCTTCCATATCTTCACTTGTCATGTACTCTTCATAAAACTTTACTCTGTTACTGCCATCCTTTGTTGAGATTTACTGTATTTCGGGATTGAAGGCTGATCTGATCCACATGCAGCTATAAATATTCCTAGTCTGGTATTTATACACTCTACATAACCCAGCATTGGCAGAGGTTTATTTCTTAATCGTAGTTGTTTTTAATTCGCATAGTCGAACATCAATAAAGTGCAGTAAGTTTCTCCGGAAATGTCAGGCTATAAAAAAGAGCGCAAAGATAGGGCTTGATAAGTTTAGTGCATTTCTTTTTCTTCCGTAATATGTGTAACACAGTAAGGTACTGCACTGGTTAGTAATGCAGTGTGTCAGGAAAAGAGATAATAAGGAACACACAGGTTCGATCCCCTCTATCCGATACTTTTTACTGCTGGGCAAATAAACACTTAGAAACTCCTTAGCTCGGCTATCTCCAAGATCGTAAGGAGAATTGTCTCTGCCAGCATTCTTCGTTATTTGTAAGCGTGGAAGCTCCAATTATCCAAAGCAATATGTGGAAATTTCGAATCTTTTTGTGGAATAAATGCAAGGAAAAGACGTGAATGGAAGAAGTTCTGAAACTCGTACAGTAGAATGTCATGATGAGACTCGTGGATACATGTAATCATGTGCACAACAGATGTTTATAGATTCATTCTTTTTCAAAAGACGTCCTGAACCTCTTTCAGGATCGACGAAATCAAATTTCATTACAAATAGACTGAAGTAAGAGGTTCTTTCAGAGAGATTTCATGCTATCGCCACTGAGAACTCACCCACTAGGAAACTCATGACTGATTTTGACTGTTTCGCTTTGTGAAGGAAAGCAATTATTCTCCGTTTTTTGCCATAAATCTTAAGAGCATCTAAGGTACTTGACATCGATGAATTCTCAGTGGCTTGAGTTGTCATGTCAATCTAAGTTTGTGAATTGCTTCATCATTTTCACTTCATTCATCGCTTTCATGCTAAAATTCCCTCATTAATGAGAACTACCTTATCGTAAACAACGCCTCCGCTTCTAGTGTAATCCACTCTTAATTTTCCTCGCTCTTCGTCATCTTACTTATAACTAGTTTTCTAAGAATTCACTGCATGTTAACCATTTCCATGCCACGCTCTATAATCCACGGATTCTTTTTAGTAGCGCGAAGTCCGAGACTCGGGCAATATTTTTCAAACCGTATTCATGGAAAATCGTTTTATCCGTTTTTGTTCCAATTCCACTAATCTCTTTATGAAAGCCCTCGAGCTGAAATACATATCTATAGAGAGGGTACGGAATGGGGATTAGACAATAGTATCCGCTCTGGCTTGTGAATTATGCCACTAATGACTGGCTCATGTAACTCTATGGTAATCATTTTTACGTATAATCTCTGAATATACTCAGTTGTTTGAGAATGTATCTTGGTTATCTATTTCGCTAAAAGCGTATTCATAAAATGGGTGGAAAACAAATAAAAGATTGCACGACGTCACCTAAACGAGTCTCTTGTCAAAACTCGCAGAGCCCACAAATCCTCTTGAACAGCATGAGATTTTTGAGCTTATAGCTAGCTTACCGATTGAAGTCACTTGATGATTTATAGAGTCATTTTAGGTGATACAAGTTTTTCAACTAGAAAATGATGCTGGTAGAACAAAAAAACGCTAGCTACAGTGCAGGGTCCTTGCTACAATGCAGGGCTTAGTGAGGGCGTGGGCCACTGACGAGGAGGGCGTAACCTCCGAAACACGCGTGTAAGGCTCTGGCATACCAAACCTCGGGTAAGGCATTAAACATTCTTAAATATTGTATTGAATGTTTAATGCGAAGTTTTCAAAAGCAGTCGATGTCTTGGATGAATTTTGTTCTATCAGTCACGATCCATCGACTGAAAAATGGTGATGACACAATGTTATTGTACATTGTATCATCACCACATTTGTCTCCCAGCTTGTTGCAGAGTAGGGTTTGATGAGGGGCGTGGGCCACTGGCCAGGAGAGCGAACCTCCGAAACACGCGTGTATGGCTCTGGCATACCAAGTGTCGGGTAGGGCCTTGAACATTCTTGAAAATTATATCAAAAAATTATAGTTTCAACAAAAACAGACTGCACAGACTGTGCACTAGTCTTCCAAATAAAACATGTTGGACTTAACACAGTAATCCTACAAGGGCTAGACTGTCTATGGAATATTGCACCCAGCAGCATTCATTCTATTTTCACTAGTAGACAGTATCCAAGGCACTTCTCCCCTACCTTCGTTACCGACCAAACTAGTCTGCACACTCGGATATCTCTTCATAAATCTTAAAATTGAGTATAACAGGGTGTCATGTCTTATCGTTGAGAAAGCCTTGCGTTTCTCGCGGCATCCGAATTTGGAAATTTTTGCGGAGCTTCAGTGACGTTCAATTCTTATTCGGTGGCTGCCATTGAGTCGCTCCTGCTGAGCAAAAGAAGTGTTGACGATAGCCATAGATTTCTTGGCAATTTCTTTGGGTCTTTTCTCTTACGGGATCCATTTAGATCCTCTTCGACCTCTTAATGTTCTTCAAATGCTCTAAAACAAATGGGATACTTGCACTGAGTTCTGCTGCGAGTTCCTGGTTGCATATGATTGTATATGCTCCCATCAAACCACTCACCTAGTCATCTTGATAGGAAAGTACTTCTGCGTGATCTTACCCATCCTCAATGATAAATCTACCAGGGCAAAGTTTTGAAATCAATGTTTCAACGTACGTTCTTAAAATTTTCTTCGCGTCATATCTCTTTACATTTAAAGCCATTCGCTGCATACGTGGGACTTCTAATTGCAAGGGTAGATTTTCTAATCCGCTTCAGTTTTTTAATTTTTTTGATATTAAAAATCCCAACCCTTGAAATTCGTTCAAGGAAGAATTTGTATTATACTTCAGATAAAGGATGAGCGCAATAAAATGCCATATTTGTGACATTCCGCCGAAATGTAAGATGGAAGATGTTCAAGCATTGAGGTGACAAATATAGATAGTTCTAGTATAGATGTATGCCACAGCATGATGATGAACAGCGGTAACATACACCAAGTGATAACATATGTACATCTAAAACATTACCCAAAACACATTCTATAATTATGAGAACTGAATTGATTACTACATTTTTCACTAAGTCACTGTTTTTTTTTTTTTTTTTTGAGCGGGCCCAGATTGTCAAAAGGAAGACTAATCCAATACAATACTACACGTAGTTTCGGCGACATTGTCTTCGTGAAAGTCTCAAAAGGTAACATTTATTGCAGTCTACTCCGCCAGACGCTTTCCAAAGCCAAGCAGAAAACCCTTAACAAATGACTTTCATTCGCATATTAGCCAGTTTTTTTTTTTTTGGAACACCCAGTTTTCCTTATTTGTAACTGCTCCAGTCTTTTTCGGAGACCAACTGCGCAAATTCTTACATAGGTGAGAACTTCAATGCGTTTTCGAAATAATCTGAAATGGACATGGCTTGTGCTTCAATCTTGCACAGCAATAATCAAATCACGTCTTCCATCTGGACTTGGCATTTCTACAGCAGGCATGCCTAGGCGGATAAAAATGGTGATTTGGTAACTGAACTGGCTCCTATAAGTCATTTTGTGAACTATAGAGGTACTACACTATTTCTGCTACGCATATTGGAAAAAATTTCACCGCAATCTTATGTGATTGGTCAACACTAAACACTTTCACTTTCATTTGTCTTTTAAAACAGTAATGTGTTCATTATCTGATACAGTGAAAGTGGACGGCTCAATGATATACGAAAGAAGCTGGTGAACAGTCGGTGTATTATCTCTTCCAAACTGTTCCCTCACAAATTTGCTGACTCCAAGAGGTTATTTCGTTCGTTTAATAGTGTTATTACCTGTTTGAGTTTCACACTTTTTCATAGTAGTGTCCATACGTTTTTGTCTTACAATTCTGATTTGTATTATTTTGAATGGTTTTGAGATTCGGCTTTCGTTCAATCAGGACCGCGTATAAAAATGGTACAACAATAAAAGAAGAGGAAGAAGTGTGCAGGTGCTTACGATATGGAAAATCGGATCATCCAGACATATAATTAATTAATCAGTAAATGACTGTGAAGTCAGATCAGAGGGCAGATTTTCGTGAGCGTCCTAAAATAGAATTTTTCTCTCTTATTTGATAGTGTTGCTCAGCAGATTACCCTTAGAGATGGCCCAGTAACATTTTACTCACGCCAATCATACCTGGGATGGTGATTGGCCTAATCATTTTTTTTAGTTTATTTTTTATACCTTTGATTTTCTCCATTATTCTTTTGTTTCAGATTCACGTTCACAACATTATTCCATTTTAAAATATGAAGCAAATATGGTAACGACAATGTTAATACAATAGTAATAACTTCACATCGACGTCGCAAAAGTCCTTAGTAGAGTCAGCTGCACGTCAACACAAACCTTCAGGTTTGAGCGGTACGGTGTCCTCGCCAGGTGTGAGCACATCAAGAACGCAGTCTGATATTGATTCTTAAAAATGCACTATATTTCCTTATTGCTCTCTATTTTAATTAGCAATTCAACGTCAATCCAGACACGTCAATTGAGTACAGTCTAGAACTAATTTCATTATCTTTTATTTTTCAGTATTTATGTATTTTCCACCGCGACGAAAGCTTGCTGTAATGTTGATCTGAAGCGTAAGAAGTACTAGAAGTGCACCTTCCTATTGATAGTTTACTGTTCATTATTAAACTTTTTGTTGACATTCAAAGGAGGGCTTTAGTCGAGTAGGAAATAATCCACATAGAAGTAATTCTAGTTCAAATCCTACTAACTATACAATTTGGCTTCTGTGGTCGGCGGCGATAACGTCATTCATCGCATGCGGTGCTAACAGCAGTTTGGACAATAAATCCCAATATTTCATCCTGAAGAAATTAAACCCAGATTTTGTTAGAAAGAATAAATTGCAGCGACTTGGATTTGTTGGAGGATTCACTGTTTCAATTTACTTTGAGATAATTCTAAAGTATTTGGAATTAACTCGACCATTACTCATCAAATCTCCTACTAATCTGCATACTCCTTTTGTTTACAATCATTGAGTCATGAATGATGACCGATTGTAAACGAAGACGTCGAAATGTTACAAATCAGTCTAAGCAAAATTTATTGGTCAAAATTAGGACTGCTAGGTCTTACGTATTTCACTGATAAGGTAGACAATCATTTATTCTGCTAGCACGAAATTCTACCGTTATGAAAGGGTCGTGAAAGATTTTTGAATGTTTTTGTCAGTGATTGTGCGATGGTTAGTCATTTTTGCAGCTAGCAATTGTAGAAATGTTTAAGAAAAGTGCTAGTCAAATGGCAAGAGGGCTGTTTGTCGCAAATGAAGTATAGGTAGACCAATTCATCCTACTTCCGCAACGAGCGTTAATAGCGTAACATGCAGTCAAGCATTGCTGTGCAAGAGGATTGGATCTTTCTAAGGAGAAATGTATTGTACATACTACATCACTTTGTACAATTTCTATCGCTTCCAATAGAAGCTTTCCCTGCTATAATTTAAGACGTTTAAGAACTCAATTCATCCGTTTATAGCGACGATTTCATCATAACTATCTTTCCATGCAAAATCTTTTATTCATAGATTTCAGGGCCATTACTTCGTTTCAAACCCGTTGCTGAATGCCGTCTGTTGCTTCATATTATTCATTTTTAATGATATGCCACACTTTGATAGGGAAATAGGTCGTTTCGGGTGCATCAAAGAAGAAATGAGCAGTGGTTTTTGTAATAATTGTCAATTTTCTTTATTGCTCATATCATGCGGCAGCCACTTATCGAATTTCTTCATTTTTTTAGTGTGTTTTAATGAAGACAATTGGATGGCAAATGTTAGGTTATTCTGCAGCCTGTTTGAAATTAGCATCACTTATCACTTTCAGAGTGTCATCCGTGGGTGGTTAGGAACTTCTTTGTCAATACCTTGTCCGCCGCCGACTCATGTCCTCAGCAAGAACGTTTTTGAACCACACCACCTTGGTATTGTACGTCCAGAGGCATTCCTTGGCCCGCGTGTGCCTATCATTTTTTGCTTTCTTGCTAATTTTCTCTCCCTTCGCTCATTCTTTTTTACTCTGCGCCCTTTTATTCATTGTCGCCATCTTCTCTACCTTTTATTCCTTTGCTTCTTCCTGACCCATTCAATCATTTCCGTTCAATTTTTCCACCATTTGATGTTTGACTACGCACGCCGTGTTTTCTTCCTTCAACACATTCTCGAGGGTGGTCTATCAACGACAAATCGAGGATTCTCTAGAAATCCTTAGAGTAGATGAGCAGTTGAGTGTCCTATATGCTTATAGAAGGGACTTTGCTATATCTCTTCAACCAAACAATTTATCAACTTCATACATAATATATACTGAGAAATAGCAGTAAAAACATAAGAGACTTTGGTGTTATACAAGAACAATAGCTGTCAGCCTAACTGAGGTCAAAGTGATATGTGCGCCCCAGACTAAACTTGTTAAAGGTTGATGGCTGATAGCTTGTACACATATACTTTTTGTATATTTTTTTGATATTATCTATATGGGGCACGTGGTCAAATGGTTATGATGTCGCCTCTCTTCGCCACCCAACGACAGCGTCCTATGGAACGCCACAGCCAGGATTCTTGAGACTGCAAGGAGACTCGCTCAACCAGTTTTCTACGCTGTTCAAGAAAACGAAAATAAATTTAATGCTAGAAGTACTGGAATCCGCACAGAGAAAAGAAACACTGTGATCCCAGACCAAATAAGATTCAAAAAAATGTTAGTTGTATAAATTTATCATTCTTTATCAACTTATATATGTATAAATATTAAAGAAACAGTGGTGACAAAACTGCGTCCTCGGTGTGTAGTGGTAGCACACACCTTGGTATAAGTGACACGTCGACCAACTCCCGCCTGAGGTTCACTTTTGCTTACAACCCAATTCTTTTATATATATATATATATATATATATAGTATATGTATATATATCTGTATATATATATACACTCAAAAATTGTGAGCATCGTTAGGCGATTCTGGGAAAACATCATTCGGTATTTTCAGACAGAATTTCATTTGTGTAAAGATATGCCTTTAATTGCAATGGTCTTTGATACAGTAAGTAAAGTTCACAGTGACCAGAAAAATATTAGTTTGCAGTGAAAAATGGTGATTATTCTAGTACCGTACACGAGATCAAGTCGTAACGTAATATCTCGAAACATGCAGTGGTGATATGTTAGGCGTTATTCGATTCGCTGTGCCCAGGGTCCACTCACCTGTCCAGTGAATGCCTGTAAGTCAGCCACGTCAAGGAATTTGAGCACAGCTGATTTACCTCCGTACTGAAGTGGTACCTCCGTACTGAAGTGGATATCATGGAGAAATAGAATGATTTTGGAACGACAAGGAGTGTAACGGGCCTTTGTGTCGTACTCGACAGCACTACCCTTGACTAATGTCTTCTTTGATTCGTATCATTCACAGGCAAATCTTTGAATCGTGGTCAGAAATCTAATTTGACTTTAGATAGAGACGCATATTTTCAAGCATTTTTCTTTCCGATCTAGCTAACGCAAGATTATCATAAGGACTTTTATGCAGGTTCTTCATAGTCGATTGATCGGATTCGGTAATCCTCAGTCATTCGCCCTCGCGATGTGGTTCTTTGTAATAATACCAGGTCAAATCTTCTTGACTAGAGATCACTATGTGAACGCTTTCATCTATTCTTCAAAAATGTGGTCTCATCATGTCACTTTGTTCAGCACAACTTAGGACAGTTGATCTATTCAAGTCGTTATAGAACTTTTGTGATACAGTACAGTGTTTCAGCTTCTTTGCATAACCACTTACAAATCGCCAAAATTTTCCTTCGTTTTTCGAAGAATGGCTTAATTCTCCTCTTGGTGGTAGCTGAATTAAGAGCGTAATTTCCTTTTTATCCAATTTAGCACAACGCTTTAGCTCCTTTCTTAGATGGTGTAGTTCCTGTGCCGCAAATTGCGATGTGCAGCTGACGTTTATTCCTCATCAGTATCATTGACGTTGGGTGATAATTTCATTTGGAACTAACTTCACTATCGCTTATTTGAATCCAAAACCGTTATACTAGAGAACGTCTTGCCAGAACTGTGATGTTGTTCGCACTGCTTGAAAAATGCGGATTATAAATCACTTGACTGGCGTGCAAGTAAGTGAACGTTTTCTTGGTATTAATCCGAATTACTGAGCTACTAAAGGGTTTGGATGTGCCACATTTTAATTGAAATATGTCAGCTGTCCTGCTCAGCCTTAAATCTCATAAATGCTTTACGAACTTTCGCGAATGTTTTTTACTCGCAATATTTCAATTTTTACAAAATTTCAACCACAACTTGATTCTTGAGAATAGCGGAACAAAGCATCAGCATGCTAGGTTTTGTTTTAGTTCATCAGCAATGTAAGCAAACCATTCCGTTGCCAACATTTCCCTTCCAGTATGCAGAAAACTCATGCAGGAGGCTTGTAACTATGCAACTCCACTTCTATATACGTTCCAAAACAGCTCCAAACAGTAAAAAGTCAAGAATTCCTCGAGGTTTTTTTTTCAACATCACAACGAGCCTGTCTGCTTTTGGTAAATGAGGATATCCTCGTCTTTGAGCATTCTCACATAACTTCGTCTTATGAGTGTTTTGATTAAAAATCCTCTCCCAACATGCAATACACGGAATTTGCCGCTTACGTCAACAATACCGTATAGAAAAGACTGTGACCTCAGTGCGGATATGAGCCGTAATGAAGTGAGTGATGTTAGAAATTTCAGGTTTTTTTGCTCAAATTAGCTTAAAATATTTTCAGTATGAAGCTTGAGTGATTGCTTGCGTGCCCTTACTGACAATTCCTTGTAAATTCACAGGGAATCTGTGTTCGTTCCTATTCATTGAGACAGCCATATTGTACCATAAAAGCGGTTTCTAACAGAAAGGACAAAAAAAAGCAATAGATTCTCTAACATTCTTTTGAGCGAGCATCCTATACTTTACGATTTGGAATCTATTTTAACTGTTGGAATTCATGAAGCCATTGACTGCCATGGCATTCAATTTTCCTTTTGATATCTAATCTTCGAGTATTGTAGTAAAGGATGGAATTCACATTTCTGCACTGGTACGTTATTCAATTAGGTTAATTCCAAGGAATCGCTTGATGAGAAGGCAAGTGAGGCTTGCGCCATTGAAAATTCCATGTGTATAGAATACATCACGCTGCGAAAAAAGGCGGAAAAACTAATTTTGCGGACTATGGAAAGTCAAGGTTATGTCATGTGAAAAAACTTTCCCTCTTCAAAAAGAATCTAAAGATTCTAAAAATTGATATTTTAGTTAGTAAAATTTACTATATTAAGGAGTAGTTGTGGTGCAATCCATCAGGATAACGTTCGACCCCTTTCATAACGGTGTTTGAAAGTTCACGTAGACCTTTGCTGAATACCTCCAAGATCACGAGAAAAATCGATTCGTTCAGCATTCTTCGACATTCTTAAAGAAGACGAGATGTTTAACCAGAAGGTGAAACAATATGTGAGATATAACTACAAAAGTGCTGAGATACAAGCAAAACGAACTTCGTACCACACCCTAAACCTGAGGTGGCATCGCACGATCGACTACCCTTTTGTGGGGCTCACTGAACTTTCCACTGGAAGGTCGAGACTCTCGTCTTGCCTTTCTAATGCAGGCTTTCGAATATGATTTAACTTTTTTGAATATAAATGGGAATCAATCTACGGAAATGTTGTGAGACAAAAAGAAAACTTGCGATCCCATTATTCGAACCTAAAAGTAACCGTATAGTAGCGGGACAACAACTCACAACATCAGTGGAGAATTTGGCATGAGCTGCTAGGTAGCATAGGTCCAGTAGCTGTTCAAGATATTTTGTAAGAGAAATGTGCGCTCTGAAGATGAGGGATTCGGAAGCTGCCTATTAGAAGATGACAAGGATTACTGAGGGCGAACTATAAAGCGGAGCCTCTTGGAAATACCTGAGATTGCCATAGCAAAGTTGTCAAAGAGCTCAAAATTCTTACCTACGATACTTTGACACTTGATGCACACAGGATTGATGAAGAGTTTTACTAAAGGATATTTTACCAGCTGACCAAAAACCAGGACAGCCATCATTTTAAAATTTGCACTTCGCTTCTTTCAAGCGGCAGAGATGCTTGAATTTTCATAGATTTCATTGTTAATTAGTGTCAAAGCCACTCGACAATTGGAAATTCCACCTTCGTGTTTAGACAGAGGACAATTAAAATACGTGGTTCTGCTTCATGCAGCATCTCAGCAGACCTCCACAGTGTGAAATCTTTTCGTGCCTCTTTACAACTAGTCACAAGAAAAGGTCTTCGGCAAGCAAACCTTTGTTAAGTATGTTCTCCAAGCATTAGTCGTCCTTATCATCTCAGATTTGTAGGTAGTTAGCTTAGATTTCTCAAACACCTGTCATTTTGATAAGTGTGCAGACTATAATAATTCTTATTTTGTTCAATGATGTTGCTTTTTTTTGTTAAAATTGGAGATCACGGCAAAAATCAGTGCTCTGCACTGAGCTTATAATTGTGCTTTGCAGGTGAGCATTCGCAGAATTTGATCAAAATGCATGCCATCTTATTTTTGAACTCAATTCACCGCTCTTAAATTGAAGATGTTAAACATAGCCTTCGAGAATTTCTGTAAAAGAATTAGCAGGGTACTTTTTTTTCTTCTTTAAAGAAAGGATGCTTTGAAGAACATAAATTTCATGGGAGTCGCTTGCAAAGTGCACATTAATGTTGTTATGCATTGAATTCGGCTTTTTTAATCTAGAAATTTGAACTTGAAATTAGGGGGAAGGCTTGAAACATGACAGAGTACTATCTCGATTGCTGGAATTCAAACTGAGAAGTTTATTTTTGAATATCTGTGTTAAACTATAAATCATATCAAATATCTTGAACTTGCCCCTTAGGATCTGAAAAGTGAACTCTAACTGAAAACATGTTTGTGGAATAAATGAACGCAAGATAAATTGACAACACTATTTGCATCTGCCAGAATAGCTTTGATTGCACAGAGCTTTTTAAAGAGAGAGAGAGAGAGAGAGAGAGAGAGAGAGAGAGAGATAGAGAGACGGAAAGAGGGACAGAGAGAGCCGAAGAGAGAGAGATAGGAAGCAAAAGAGAACAATAGGAGAGAGGGAGAGAGAAAGAAAGAGAGAGAGAGAGAACGAGTAGTGAGCAAGATGCTGGAGTCGACATGGTGGTCCTTTAAAAGATGGTCATCATTACAATGGATGTTGGTAGATATTGCATCAGTCGTACATCATATGGAAAATTCAGAGAACTGCAGAGAGAGAGGCTACTCAGTGAAATGGCATTGCATTTGAGATTCTACGAAGGTACTCATTGAGCCATTCATCCCGCCGGTGTCGGTAAATTGGTACCGGGCACGTCGCACACTTCTCCGGGAGGATAAGCAGCACTGAATCGGTACACCGGGAGGCCTGAGCTCAAACGAAGTTAAAAATTGACGACAAATGCATGGTGCATTCATCAGGGATTGATCAACGCCGAGTGCTTTATCCTTTTAGCCTTTAATAAAAATTCACTATCCCATTTGTTTTACTGGCCCAGAAAACGTTAGAAAGCAAGGATATTGCTAACAGAAAATAGTAAATGGGATCAGTGGGTCTAGCATGTGAATTCGGTTCAATCAACTTTCCACCTCACACATTTTCATGCTGTACTCGTTTTTATAACCCTTACTTAAAAACTTCTGTTCTTTATTACTTGGTGAGGAACAGACTTATACAGCATTACTAGTCATGCATCTGATTTCATCTTGTTAAAGGATTGTAAAGGTGTAATAAAGCAGTTAGAAACGTTCCGTAATACGCAGACAGGCCATAGGGCGGAGCTCAACCTGAGACCACCCAATCTGGACGTTCCTCTGCATATAGACTATTTGGCCAAATATGCACACAATCACTTCTCTTAGTCATAATGATTTGTATGGTGTATGCTGAGTGTTTCGTCAACACTTCAGTAAATATGTTCTTTAAACTTCAAGGATTTTCTTTAGAACAATTTTTTTCTGAATTATCAAATTTCGTAGTACACCGATTTTATTTCATATCAAAATTTGAACTTGAAAAGAAATGAGAAAATTGTGCATTTTTCTTGGATTAGTGCACACACTACTGTTCATTTTCCATTCAATATTTCATTTTTATTCTGTAATCAAATCCCCTTCTCAGGTAAATCATATGACTGCGTGATGCTAAGGAAAAAGAGCTGAGGCCGATCCATAAAGTCTATTCAAAATCTATTCTGATTTGATTTTCTGCAACCCCTTGTAAGTTTCTTTTATTTTTGTCGTTCTGACAAGAAATCTGGTACTGGTAAGATGGGAACTTCTTTTGGCGGTATTTCGGTTGTTTTGTACTGAAAATGCGTCAATGTAAAAAGCGATTGCAGACATATTTCCTTATCGAGGAGCCATTTCTTGAAATCTTAGAAACATTGTGACGATTTGAGTAATGTAGACAAATACATTCACATATGAACGAAATTCTTTGCGTGTTTGTAGAGTTATACGTCAGTCCGGTGTATTAGATATAGCAACGTATCTCTTAAGCCCTTCTGGGTGGCCGCTATTAATCTACGGTTATTCCCGAGCCACCACTTACGACAGGACATGTTGCGTGGCGATTAGTTGCGTTTATATCTCTACTCATACGGGTCAATTCCGCGGTGGTTCAATTCTCCAAATTTGAGGACTCCTCATTAAACTGTGGAGCGATATTCGGCTGGTCTTTTTATGCAACTGACCAGCTGCATCAATCTAAGTTTTCTTTTCAGTTCAGCTGAATTGACTATGAAATCATGCGATTTCTTCCATATAGGCGTTGCATGTGAATTTGGATTATTTCGTCATTCATCATTGGACTTTTAGTTGTCTATTCTACTTATACTTTTTCGTACGTAGTCCGAATTTTGGCCATTACATCATCCCTCAGCGGTCGGTTGATTTCCTTTCCTACCTCTGCTCTTGATTTCGGCCCCACATCATCTCCAAATCAACAGGTTGGAAGCCCAGCCAAGGCTCCATCGCCAAATTCCATTCCTTGGAAGCGACATCTGAAGACCTGAAAATGCTCTTACAAGCTCACCTCAGGAAACCAAGGAATATCATAAGCACGACCAGCAATATACCATTTGGAACATGTGCTGGGGTCCGCACAACTAGCTAAGACGGACCATCTTAGGATCTCAGTATGTAATTAAGTAGAAAGTCCGCCTGAAATGGTAAGGAAGACATTCCCAATATTAGGATTATCAAATCGATGGACGCAGTGGAGAGGATCGCATTGAATATAACACAGTGGTTTTTTTTTTCTTATAAAGAGGTAACTACAGTAACAAAAAAAAATGCTTGATCAAAAATTCAATGCTTTGCCTTTTCTCCAGGTTAGAGTCTTGACAGAAGAGAACTTATTTCTTGGCGATAATCAACCCAATCCTCATCAGGGAGCAGGCTAAACACGAGATTCACCATCTTAGAACAGTCGACACTGGTATCTCGGTAGCCTACTACTAGAGATTCAACCATACTAGCGAGACAACATTCAAATGGAGATTGTGCTGCGGTTTTATGATTACTAAAAGCAGACTGAGTTGATTGCATTGCATTCTTATTAATGCTACTTTTCATTACTCGCTGTTATACGAAATGTAATATGATTGTGGCAATGTTTGGATTTTAAATTAGACAACTGTGCCATTGTTATGATTGAAGTGAGCTTAGTTCATGGATCTACGGTTGCTTTCATTTTCACCGTATTTCAAATTAAGCTTGACTTTGGGGCTTTTTTTTTCTTGGAAAGAAGTATTAATTGAGTCTCGGCAAAGCAAAATATTCAATTTCTATCAACCAAATTTCAACATATTTTAATACGTCTTACTCAAGCTTGTGTAACGAGTAGTACCATATTGTTTAGAAGTTGAGAAATTTTCGTTTGCTATTTCTGCGGGTGCGCCGTCGTCATAACTATTATTCGAAATTTCTCTTTAAAGCCAGAGAATCTGTTCTTTTATGAAGATTCGCTTTCGAAAGAAAAGTAGTAAAAGATCTGTCTGCCTGTCTACTTCAAAAACTCCTTTAATCTGTACTAGCTATTAATCATTATTACCGGTCTCCTTATCCGTTTTGTCCACTTCCTCCTGACAATTGACATTCGTTTTGAACTGTTTCGGCGAATCTCACGTATGAATTTGTCTATCAAGTTCAAAATTGGGAAAGATTCCTTACCTGGTTTGTTTACCTTTGCCAGGAATTTCTCATAACATTTCCAGTTCTTATTGTGAGTCAGCTTTAAACCAAGGTTAATGTTTTCCTTCATGAATCACAGCAACTAGCAGGAAAAAAAAACCTTAGTACTGGCTGAGGTCCAGTAAGTCGGCAATCAGTCTACCCCAAGCGTAAATTCTAACAAATTGACAGGGATGAAAACTAAGAAATTTTTTTGGGGGTCAAAGGGCACAGGTTTTAGAGCCGCTTCTTAGCTGATGGTCACTGACTTACAGTGAGTGGTCGAAGCATGTACGAAAAAGTAGAAGTTGTGTGAAAGGTAAATTTAAGGCTTTTTTTAGCTACTTTCTCTTACAACAGCAATAACTCGTCGAAGGTGATACGAAAATACTCATAATTGTTAGCAGTTTGAAGTGTAGATTGCCGCGCCAGTCTCGCTAGCAACACAGAGCCGTACCATCGCACTGAATTCGACTCGAGTAAGTTGACGATTGTTTTATCTTAGTATTCAAAAGTAATACTGCAGTGTGTGTAATACAGAACTACTTCTCACTTTCTGTTTTTGTGAATTCACTGCCTGACAAAGCATATAGATCAATAACCAGTACCTCAGCACTCTAAGCCAACTTATTTGTATTCTCGCACATTTATTATGCGCGAGTGCAATTTCAGCTGTGGTCGTGGTTCTCTATAGAGCCTCTGCTAACTCAAATTGTGGATTATGTTATCGGTGGCAAAGCGTGATGATGAGAAAGATGCGATAAGATTATTATGCGCAGTGCCTTCATATCGTCCTGAGCCCAATTTCGCCGCTGTTACCACTTGTTTCTCTTGCTCTTTATCGTTATTACTCTATATTGCATTTAATGCTATTTTATCTTCTTGGAGCTTTCTAAAATGCTCAGTAGCAGATTCAATTTTGGCGCATCCATTACGTTTCACTTTGAACATGATAATAGAAGAACGAAGAGCGCATGTGGCGCAGTGGTTGGTGGTGTTCTACATTGCACATAAGGTCGATGGTTTGATCTCGGACTCATGGCTTACCAAGCCATCCATACCACCGGGGTCGGTAATGTGGCACCGGACTGGTCGCAGACTTGTCTGAGAGGATAAACAGCATTGACTTAATACAGCGAAAGGCCACCGCAAATCATTGTAAGGGTCAGATATGCATTCAATCACCTCGAATGAAGCTAAAAGATTAAGACCGTTGCATTCCTATCCCTCAGAGATTGATCAACGCCGAAAGCTTTCGCCTTTTAGAGCTTTAACAAAAGATACAATTATACACTAAATCCAACTTACTTGATAATCTTGGTGTTGTGCATCATGATATCCGTTTATGATCAGCAAATCATGGCGTACTAATACTCATCATGTTCATCAAATAATAAATGTTTTAACTCAACTGTGAATGTCAATTGTTTATCAAACATATGATAAAACTTCTATTGTTTTATCAAAAACTGACGGAAAACGGTTCAAAATTCAGTATTTTTTTCCACCACATAGGAGAATTTACGAGGTAGTATACCTGTTTTGAAAACAATTAATTCACTTATGGATGAGGTTACATACAGATGTAAATCAAAGGAAAAATTGATGGAAGACTAACAAGCTTTTAGTAGATGAGTGCACTTAATTTCTTTAAAAAGAGACTTCTTGGTCTCCACTTGTATACCAAGCAGTTCAAAGCTCAAAAGTAATTTTTTCCAAGTTTCTCTACCTTTGTATAAGAAATTTTGGTACTCCTCGATTACCCGCACCCTGTTTTAACTCTGCAGAAAATCTTATTTTCTAGTCGTCTTAATGTTCAAAAATCATTCGATAGCTCAAATCAAAAGAATTTGAATGACGTATTATATTTTTTCAAGCTTTAACTACTGGGCTAAAAGAGCAAAAATAAAGTTTTGTTTGTTATTCAAACATGTCTCGCCCACCACAGCTTTTCTTCCAAAGTCTTGACAGCCAGTCGATTGATGAATTTCAAGGATCTCAATGATGTATTTATTTTCTGAAATAGATATCGTGGTGCGCTATAACAGCTAATCGATAAGTGGCTTTCGCAAAACTGAATTATTTTTGTTATCTGCACCCTATTGCGATTCAATGGAATAAGCTCACTGTTCAGTCGTTTCCAATGTTTAATTAATTATTCGATAGCTTACATAAAAAAATTTGTTTTGCTTCTAAAAAGGCTTCATTATTGCATAGAATGATCAAAAATAAAATGTTGTTACTCTCTTAATCATTTCACGCTCATCAAAGATGTTTCTATAGAATTTTAATGATTGGTCGTTAGATCAAATCTCATGGATCTTAATCAAGTATTCTGATTATACAACGGACATCATAGTGCGCTGTAATAGCCAAAAGTAGATTAGCTTCCACCTCGAGGCGCAGGGTGTGCCTTAACCGAAGAGGCTGGCTTGTAACACCGCCAAAATATCTGTTTACCGAACGCAATCTTCATTCGACGACCACGACCTAACATTTGAAAGGCAATCGATGTGCAGAGGACTGGTGTCACTTGTTGCAAAATCTTATTCACGTATAGGTAAAAGCGTGTTGGCTTGGCGCCAATGTGGCGAAATTCTATCCACATACCCCCAAGGTGTGGTGGGTTAGAGTCGTTGCCGCACTGCGCGAAACTTGACATTCTTTTGGACGTTACAGCGCAATCAAAAGTTCTTTTCAAAAACCAAGACCACTTTCGGAATTGGCGAGATTCAAGCTATCGAGATTGCTAGAAGTCTAAAGAAAATGATTCATTCAGCGAGAATTATCTCAATAAGGAACATGATATTATTTTTGCTTTTGTAGCGCAATAAGGCATCCATATTGAAAACGAAGTTCACCAATGAAAATTCTGAGATTTGATCTATTAGATGGTAATTGAAACTTGAAAGAAAAACCAAAACTGCCTTCTTAAAGGATTAAAGAAAGGCGCAGATAGCAGAGGTGACCCAGTTTTGCGAAACCTAATTTTCTTTTGGCTGTTACAGCGCACTAAAAATTCGTTCAAATTCAGAAACATCATCGGAATCTTGAGATTTGATTTATCAATCACTTATTGAAATTCTAAAGAAACAGCTCCGTTTAGTGAGAGGTGCTTGAATGAGAAACAAATTTTTTGTTGCTGTTTGAGAATAATAATGGAGCCATTTTAAAACTAAAATACATCATTCAAATTTCTTGATTAATGTTATCGAATGAAACACATAAACATTAAAAATCAACAAAGCTTTCTGTGAAGAGTCATAACAAGGTGCGAATAACGGGGAAGTACAGGAATTTTTTTAGGAAAAAGAAGTTTTGAAAGAAGTGCACGCATCTTTTCAGATAAGAAAATTCCACTGATATTGTGTCATGAGCCTGTCATGAGGTCTGTTATGGGCACTTATACAGTGTTTGTGTACACATGTTTCGGCCTTCCAGCCTCATCAGTTGCACAGTGCCTTATGTTTAGTCAGTTCCTCGGTAATCTACCTTTTGCACAGAGGAATCAACGACGAACTTTCCACACTCAGTGTGCGGTGGTACAATCACCGTGATGCTCTTTCAGAGTGCTTGATTGTTTGAGTGCATGAATATGGCTGTTACGTGGACATATGTACAAAAAAAATTTTAAAAAACTCTTCTTCGGAGTTTTGTTGCTTGGGTGATGTAAAGATGCTCGTCCTTTCTATTCGGTGGTCAAAAATGGTCTTTCTTACTCGAGGCTTGAACGTCCCGTTACTTCTCAATACTTATCGCCTCAATTTGTTATTTGCAATCATCACACATATGAACTGATAATCTCACAGATTCAGTTTCGAGCGAAAAGTTCAAAAACATCATCTAATCATTCTAATGGAAGGATTTCTCGAATCAAATATTATCTGGATAAACTATATAAATAAGAGAATGATCATGCCTGATTGCGCTTATCCGTGAAGTGTAATTATAGCCCTGTCAATTCGGCAGTTACTTCGACATTTGCTTCTGAGCTAACCAAGTCCTCCAGTTCTCTTTGACCCCAGCACGGACCACATCCACGATTTTGATGAATCGATGAAAGTACGCATCAACGAAGCACCTTATTGATCAGCCTCGTCGTTTGACATTTTTTGGATTAATTAATACGTTAACATGATGTATTTGAAAGAAATTTCTTCCAGCTAACTTTTCGACGCCTTCCCCTTCTTCAGAACCGCTGCTGAACCTATTCGAGTCTTTTGTCCACACCAATCGTCTTTGCGCTTTCTTTAAAACATAGAAGTGCTTAACGTATACTGAACACAGAACATTTCGTACGAAATCCTACTTTCCGCTTTCGACTGAAGTATCTTAAGTCATATACTCTTATCAACGCCTTCATACGAGATACAAATTTCTTCTGCCAGAAAGGGGTTTTGACATTAGCAAACAAATTTTTTTTACTTTTGTGTTACGGCTTGTATCACTAATATCATCGCGAAAAAGTAAGCGGTATTTTGTCAAACTAGACATTAGGTGTTTCGAAGTATTACTAGTGCTCTCGGCTACCATATTTTCGTTTTGATTTCCCGATGATCAAAACTTCAGTCTTTCAGTCTTTTAGTGGGACAAATTCTAAACATATTCGAATATTAACGCGCTTTCTCTGACGACCAAATACAAAACTATAATTAATTTTTCCAGCACAGTAATAATGATCACTTCGTTTTGAGTTTCCCTCTAGCACGCGCAACTTTCAAGGTGCCTGATAGTTCTTCTTGAGCCGTGTTTCGACGCATGTAAAACGTTTGTCGACCACTCCTCTATGTAAGGGGCTCCCCGCCTACAGGAGGGATTGGCTCAGACCAAAAACACCGTGCAACTGACGAGGCTGTAAGGCTGAAATACGCCTCAAGACTAACTCAAATTGATACGAAATCTACTCAAGTCAGAACAAGTTTATGAACAAAGCAGATAAAGCTTAATCCATAAATGTTTAATCGCATAGCGAATAGCTCCTTTCAATACTAGTTGATATAATGATTTATCTAAGAATTTGAGTGATATGCAAAACTTCCGAATCCAGGAGGGAGTTTAAGCCAGGTTTCACCCAAAGAGGAGGCTCGCTCTACTCTTAAACTACCAAAGCCACCAAGAGCTTTGCTACCACTCCATTACTGCTCTGTTGTTTACGGCCTTCCAGTTATTTTTGGGGAGCAGTCGCACAGAGTCTTATAGGAACGAGGAGAGTGTCTTTCTCAAATTAAGGATTCGGCCTGAGCTATGGCGCAAAATCTTGCCTATGGACGAGGCACTCATCTATTTGGCATATTGCAGCATACTCAGTACTATAATTGAGTCATACTTTCGAATACAGCGAAGTAAAAAAAACTTTTCTATACGACTGCATAGCCCTGACTCCTTAACGCTTCAGTGATCGAAATTCTCCTCTTTTATGGAAAAACTAATCGGATTTCTCGTCAATCATGAAAAGACTATCTTCAAGTGTTGAAAAGCATATTATACGGAAATGCATTAGCACATTATCAAATTATTCATGCACTTTTTGTTTGCATTTTTTCATGGGTGTTAACTCTTGATGATTTGTCCTTTCCGCTCGTAAAATATGCGTGATTTATCCAACCTACCGCCGTTTTTCTCCAATCTTTCGTCGAACAGCTATATTTGAGCCCACATTTCTTTACTGCCTATGTAAATTACTTTTATTACAAGAATCAATTTTTGATCAAATCAGTAGTAGATAGCTAACTTCTACTTTCTTTTGTTTTTGAATAAGCCATCATCGAAATTCGCTGTGCGGATTCTCCGCACTTTTGGCATCCGCTTCGTTTCCTCGCCTTCATTCTCCACAGAAGTAATAGGTTGGCGCAAAAGATTGCCGGTTTGAGACCATGAATTTCTAAATCATTGTTACTAGACGCAAACAAATCTTTATCAATTAAAATAAAAACCACTACATTTATTATCTATTTAGCTACGAGATATAAGTTTGTATACTCTCGTAGCATAAAAAGCGGTGTCTTGGAATTCGTTCAACTCCTAGAAAGCATCTTCTGCATTTTGTTGTTGTGGATGCTTTTTCCTCGCAAGAAGTTGTCGAGATGCTTGGAGAAGTGGCAGTCAGTGGGCTGGAGGTCCAGCGAATATAGAGGGTGAGGCAAAACCCAATTCGTTAAACTTTTGAAGCGTTCGTTGTGTGCGACGTGTAGCTGTGGGGTGACTGTAATTATGCCTCCATTACATTTGCACCAACCTAATATTTTGACATTTAGTGTGTTGTTTCGGCTGCTGCTTAAGAACTTCGTCTTCCTTTGAGACGTCATAAAATGCTGATCGAGATGACTCTCCCTCAGACCTGGAGATAGCAGAGCTAAGTTGTTTCCATGAGGATTGAGGAGAGAGCGATAGGGGAAGGGGTGGAACCTTGCTTTTTGATAGATTGTATCACTGTAGACATCACTATCTACTGAGCTGTACCATCCAATGATTTTCCTGTCACATTATTTTACTATTAATATAAAACTCAAATAGGTTCTAGTGGCGTCAAAAACATCTGCCGTTGAGTTCACTGCCAGCTGCAAATGCCTAAGTTCTTTCTAAAAAAGGCAATAATATCAGGACGAGCCGTCTTTCCGCAGATTTCCATCTCCTCTCTAATATCCTCGATTGCTATGATGACCAGCGTAAAAATGTCATAGTTTCTCAGAGAGAGGTGCTCATAAGTTGGGATAATGTAAAAATCTGTTAGAAAACTAAACACTCTCATGACGGGCACTGTTTGTTTATTCGAAATAACGTTCTACTACTTGGTTCGTATCAATATTCGAAGTTCCTCCATGCTGAAAGTGCCTCAATAACAGCTCTATCTCAAATTTTGAAGAGAGGTGAAGTTCTTCTAGAACGACTGTGCTTTCTCGTTCTAGCTCATCAATTTCGAAGGCTTCCCACACGAGATTATTCTGAAAAGCTAGAAAAAGCACATTGAGTTCTGGGAGATTAATTTTCAAAACTCAGTGCTCTGATGTTGCCCTTCCCACAGACAATGAGAACTATGTATCCTGAAATTATTCTCATCATTTAGTTGGTGTTATGATTTTCACAGTCAACGTTGAAGGATCTGAATAAGATTTGCTTCTTCTTCTTACGAAATCAATCTTAATGTCTGGCAAGATTAAAACTTTTGCACTCTTCAGCGAAATTTTTAGATTCCGCGATCCTTTTGTCCGAGCAGAGGCGAGATTGTTAATAGCAAAATCTATTGAATACAATTCAGTACAGTAAAGTGATCGTTAATGTTCCGGTGCTATGACATCTTCAGAACCTGACAAGGTCAAACTGACTCGTTATCCACTTAGTCATTCACTCTAGTAATCTAGCAGAACTTTGTTCTGATGTTTCCTAATTACTCACTAGGGACAAGCCACACAGAGTTCTGCATCAGTAAAGGATGGCTCTAGCTCACATAAAAAAAGATTGTCACAGGTACACTGCGAGTTAGGCGTGATTAAAAGACGCTCTTCCCTGCAATTCGTTCTAAGAATCTTAGCGTTTATCCGGATATCTCTAAAACGTTTTCTGAGCAGATTTTTTAGAATACTTGCGAAGTATCTACTTTGACATCAACATGTTTTCATTTATGTATTCGTCCTCATGCATGCCTAATAGAATGTTTTGTCCTTTCAAGTTCCTCAACTAGATGTTCTTTTATATAAACAGGCTGGTCTATGCCTCTCTCCAATGTATCCGTCCTTGCATGTCTTACAAGAGGTTAGATATACCGTACCAAATCTTATGCAATCACTGTCTCTACCAATAGGTCATATTATTCACTTTTTCGTTTCCATTTGGCACTATAGAGTGCTCGGGGATGATTCAATCATGGCTACCGCGTTGTCCAAGTCTGCAAATCCTAAACGTATGATAGATAGCTGTGATAACTTCACAGGAAATAAAGAGCACATGGACGGGGCCTTATTTTCATCATACTGGTCGTGGTGGTGACACAGCTTTTCCTCTAAATCTAGCCCCACGAGCTCTTACCGTTTTGCAGTCATTATAAATGGCTATTTTCCGCCCTAACTTCAAAGTATTCTCATTAAGCTCTCTTCCTGTTTACTCGCTGGTAGCTGTTCTACACATGTTTATCACAGAACGCCGTTTCGTTTGAGATGGATTAGAGGAAAGGTGATGAACCAGCATGTTTCTGTTACTTCCCTGCCGGTACCACCTCGTCATTTAGGAGGTTTTGGATAAACGGAAACCAATTTGCTTTGGATTCCTCCGAGGTAAACTTTATGTACTTTGAAAGTCCATCCAACAACTCAAAAACGTTTTCCTATCTTTTTTCTTCTACCTCCTCTGGTGTGAAACACTCAACAAAACAATCATCTTTGTATCTACAACATCTACTATAGAGTAATGACCGGTGAATAAGTTACTGTAGCATACGTATAGTAGCGGACTTTTATATATATAGCAGGCTTTTGCGATGTAACGCATCAAAGCTTTCGGCAACCGACCGTTAACGGGCTTGGTGTGGGTAGTAGAAATTGGCAATTAACCAGCAAGTTGGCAACCATTGAATCTGTATGTATAATTATATATATATATATATATATATTATGCATATGTATACATATATGTTCATGTATATATGTACATTTATATATATATATATTTATTTATATGAATTCTAAAAAAGTTCTGTTGCGTTATTCATGAAGCTGGTTTTCTCACATGTGCCTAATGCGAATTTAGGATCGTTAGAAAACTCATTTTCCAGCTCATTGAACGATATACCGATTGTTTACGCAGCTTTCAGAATGGAATTGTCTAATGAAAAAATCTTTCTGTTGCTCTACTTCCACCATAATTGGGTGCCATCGCTTCTGCGGCTTATCAGCAAATCTGTAAGGCGCTTATGGTGACGAAATTTCCGATGTTTGTATGACTTAGCTTGGTTTTAGACGCCTGTAAAGAAGGAGACCGACAAGAGGCAGGAGGTTCCAAAGTTTCCCCAAAATTGAGGAAGTACTCTAAATGTTCTCCACATCGTGACATCGCGAGTTTTACTACCACGGAATTTTTATGTTGCCGGATATGTGGGCTGAATTGTTTTCATGTGGAAGGGACTACTTCGACAATTAATTTGACTTGTGTCTGAGCATAATTGGTGCACAAATAAAAATTTTTATGCATTTTGAAAATACGACAAAACTTTTCTTCAACGTGTTATCAGATATCGGATATGATTAGATTTATCACCTAATATAAGGTTATATATATATATGTATATATACATTTATGCATACGTACATATATATGTATACTATATATATATATATATATATATGTATATATACATTTATGCATACGTACATATATATGTACATATATATATATATATATATATATATATATATATATATATAAACTTAACAAAGCCGGTTTAACCTCAATATGTGCCTGGCATGGGAGCGATCTCGGTGGTGTAATGATAGCACGCGCTACTAATAATGGTGAAACGCAGGTTGAAACCGCCTAAGGTGCAGAGCTTTGCATATTACTCAGAACTATTAAATATATGTTTGATATTATAGACTCGGTCAATCGGTAAACTTTTCTAAATCAATCGAAGCGGCTTCGTTACACAAGGGTAGCGCCCAAAACACCTCGAAGAGGTAGACATTATTGTAAATCTGCTAGGATCCGACTTTTTGAAATTATTGAAAAAATACAATTTCTTAGCATTCACTCACTTTTATGAATTTTCTAGAAGCATTTCAGATTGATCACACATAATCGCCTAATTTTGTTCGAGCGTAGAGAGTTGTGATGAGAGTTTTATCATACATCCAACTAGAAAACATCTGTTCTCATCTTCATCAATACTCTGAAATGTTAATTATCTATAAGAAATATTTCTAACTCTGGACTTTCTGAATTAGATCCGATTTCCACGGCAACCTACTTTCAGCACGTCTAAGTCCAAAATTTGGACTTGTCTGCTTAAATACTCTTAATACACTTTGATGCAATCGTGGTTGTGGTGTTGTTGTGCATTTCCCGCAACACAAATTGCTTACTCTGTCAGCTCTACTCATATAAGCCACACTTAATCACAAACAATGATCAACTTTCTGTGAATTTTTGAAGCAAAATTTTGGTCTCTAGGTCAAAAACATAATGTGATGATCTCAGAAGAAAAACTGGGGCAAACAATAGCTTAACATTTGTGAAGGACGTCACAACTCCAGCAAGAAATAGTTCAGTCGTCAATCATCGACATCTTACGAAATAAGTGCGGCAGGAAGTTCGTACAAAACTGTTTGAACGAATGGTTTATACAGACGAGTGTATGGCTTTACGGTCTATGTATTGCTTTTCTTGTTAAAAGCGCATGTAGCGTAGTGGTTAGAGGTGCTGTGCGTCGCACACGAGGTCAATGGTTCGATCTCGCGCTCATGGCTCACCAAGCCGTCCATCCCTCCTGGATCGGTAAATTGGTATCAGGCAGGTCTCAGACTTGTCTGGGAGGACAAGCAGCAGTGATTCGGTTCAGCGGGAGGCCACCGCGAGTCATTGTAAAGGTCAGATATGCATTCAGTCAGCTCAAACGAAGTTGAAAGTTGAATTCGAGTGCATGGTGCATTCCTCAGGGAATGATCAACGCCGAGAGCTTATCCTTTATCCTTTTTTATATTGCTTTTGTTAGAATTTCATCATTAGCTCTTACGCGACAACGAACTCTGTAGAAGTCATTTGATGCGGAAATAATTGTCGCTTTCAACTTCAAATAATGTATCTCAGCTCACAGTAAATTGTAGTGCTTGGAAAAAAATTATTCAAATCTCCAAATTCTTACTTATAAGGAGAATTTTTTCTACCAGAAAGATAGAAAAAGTTTCTGAAGGTGGCAACTTTTTTTCCTCGAACTCGTGCTTTGAAGACAAGAACAAATAAACTTGCGTTTATTATATCTTTCATTATCGTTCATGTTCACAAAAGACGTTCTTAATTTGGTAAATCTAGCGCTTTCATTTTCACCACCAATTAATTGAAGTATCAGGTCTAAAAATTTTTGAAATGTATTAAGGAAGGCTTTATAGAGTCCATTCATGCGCCTAATGCCATAGAGCAAAGTCTCTTTCGAAATCTAAATAGTTCTTAACTCCTAAATGCTTTAGTGATCGAGAATATCTCTCTCCATTGCTGGAAAACTATCTTCTTCCCAAAAAGATCAAAACACCCTTCGAAAGCACAGCTTGTCCAAGCAACTGTGTGTGGTCTTTTTTGAAAATACGCTATCTTTTGGCCATAGCCTAACGTATAAATTTTATTTTGCCTGATAATCAAGGAATACCAGGTGGCTTATATGGAAACTTTGTTCAGTTCTTCCGACGTGTCTGTCTTCTATCAGCCAACCATCCATGTCGATGATACACACTAGTCTGAACAACGCGTTGGTTCCTCTTACCAATGGAACACCCTTCAAATCAAGTAACTTCTCGCAACAAATTTCTTTAACACGAGATGACTGTTATTCCTAATTGTCCTTTGATAGTAATTTGTATTCAAGCGGTGTCCCTGTAGATGATTTGACACTAACGACAACGAAGAGCCGCAACAGGAGTGCTAGCGACTGCGAACAATCGACACGATTCATGAGCTCTAAAGGAGACGAACACATCGAGAAGTTAGACGCATGAAGCTTTTCATCAACTCCGTAATATTAGCTTCATCGTCTAGGAAATGATGTTGCATATGCATCGTTATGATTATAACTAGTTTTTTGCTCACAGAATATAAGGATTGGGCAACATTAATAGGGGTGTGGCCCTGCTCACATTCAACCAAGTGAAAACGTTTGTTGCTCGGCTCTTTGTTCAGCTGCTCGACGGATTTGTTTTGATAGTTTTTTTTTAAATCTTCAAGATCGTAGTCGGATATGTATCTCGTCAAATCTCATTTAACATAGTAACATTTTCATCAATTTCTTTTCTAGATCCTTTGGAAACGAACATATCTGACGTCAAAAATATGATCATAGGATTGTTCAGACATTGCTATTTGTGTTATAACTCATTTGATCATGGTTAATCTCTTATGTAACATCCACCCATTCGACACCGATAAATATGGTAGATTGACCAAGTGATTATTTGGACTATACAGTTGCTTTCGGTAGCCTACTGATGTACTGAGCTACTGTTTATCTTTTTTTTTACTTTGCTGCTTGTTCTTATACCAGACACCACTGGTAAACCTCAGATGGATGCAACGCTTCATCTGCTTGGTGAACACTATCGAACCAACGACCCCTTTGTCTTACTGGTTATCTCCACTCCGCTTTCGTGCGCTTTTTTGTTTGTGTAGTTGGCCATACGCAAAAAGGTTGAGAGAACTAGTAATTGACAGGAATCAAAGATTATCCACTATATAACTATGGCTGTGTTTAAGTCTGTTCACCTCTGTCTTCTTTTCCGCAGAAGTAGGCCGGATAGACGAAAACTATTTACGTATTCAGCAGATGAGTACGAACAACTTCATTATTTTCGGCGAAACCTACAACTTAATTACTCCTCGAGTATTTGTGTGGGCAAGGTTAAGAGCACATTATGTATTTTATCGCTTCGCTACGCTTAGCTGTTCTTCGCAATGACACATGCCTTTTCTATGTGAATTGTACTGAAACGAAAGCCTCTTGGGCAAGAGGGAGATTTTGAGGACCCTCATGATTTCTGCTTTCGTGGTTAGAGAGATACCAAACTTTAGACACCAAATTTTTCTCGCCTCGATTAATTAGCTCTACTTACGATCATTTCAGTGAGCTTCTTCGATGAAATCTTCGTAGTTTCGGTGCTCGAATGTGGAACATAGGGCAACAAGATCGGCTGTAAAGAGAAAAGTCTGCTTTTTGAGCGCTGCCACATCCAACTTCATTTTTGAGTTCACATCCTCTGCAATTTTACTATCCAGCACAAAGATGTTGTGCCGATGTAGTCATGACTTTTTACATACAGCGTTCGACAAGGTAAGTAAACATAAGTGATCTTTTTACTCGAGTGCTCAGATGCCTCGCTTCAAGAGGAAAAGTTTGTGTAATTTTTTTGTTTAGTAATTTCTGAGAAGTACAAGATTCTTTTTTCTTTGGAGTCTTTACAAGCATTCCGGAGATTTTCAAAGACATCAATTGGCCTCTATAGGTTATTGTGACATTTATTTTCCTTTCAAGAGCTTACTACTAGAACTGGCACAGCGTGGCGATTCCCGCTTGACTGAACTTCCGAATGGAAATGTCGAACCCTTTCTTAGTGGAATGTTCTTTTACGAAAACAACAACCGCTGTAGATCGAGTTCGACTCCCTGGAAGACTGCTTTTACACGATGAGCCACCAAACCCTCATAATGAGAGTACAGGGAGTAGGTTCTAGGCCATGATTCGAGAATAAATCGCTACAGCTTTCTTCCTCAATGTCTGTGAATTACTTAAGAAAGCAGGTAATGATCTACTTTCTATGATGTTAGTACATTCCTAAAAATGTGACATTATGACGTTGTCTCTAACACATAGTGGATTAAGGGGAATGCGAAAATACCGAAAGCGCATTCAGTGCGGCTCGAAAACAAGGGACGCATTCAGCATTAACCTTACATCTACATATTTCATAATAAACCTCAGTTGAGACAATGCAGTCAGCACTGTAAAGGTTATTGACTATGAAATGCAAGTTTGCTTCTTATCGAGGAGATTTATATAAGCTATGAAACTTGTTTTCCGCTTTTTCCGTTTAGTCATGAATTTCCTTTTTCGGTTTTTTTTTCCTCAAATCTCTATGTATGTATCCCAGCTTTATGCATATCTATATGTATATGTATATATATATATGCATAATGAAGTAATATGTTTCAAGAATTGCATATAGTCTTGAGGTGATAATGTAAAACTTTCCTCAACATCTACGGTTCTCTGGTCTCAGATATCTCAGTGAATGATGAATTACAGTTAGTTTTTTTTCTCATCAAAATGTAATTTTTGTGAGGGCGAAAACTTGAAACATGAAAGATAAAGGAGACATGTTGTTTTATACGATGATGTGCTTTGAAATGACGTCAATTGGACCGAACACATGCACAACGAGTTTCTGAAATTGCGCATTAATTGGACATACGTTTGGGAGCACCTCAAGCGAACTGGAAAGTCTAGAAATGCAATCAAAATGAATGTCTCACAAGCTGAATGAAATTCATGCGAAAATCGCTGCGATGTCCACTCTGCATTCTTTTTTCACCAAAAAAAGACCATCTCTTTCATAATTGAATTCATAAAACATTAAATTGACTCAATATGAAGACCAACAACCCTCTGCGCAATAGCATGAGAAGGACGAAGCACCGAAAGACGTTGTACAGTTGAAAGTGTTTTGACAGCAATGTTACGATGACTGAAATTTGGGACGTAGACTGATTTTTTCACCCGAATTCCTGGTGACATCATCACGGACAGCCGAGACATCACCTGCATCACTTGTCGTCCCGTTGATCGTCTAGTGACTCAAGCGGGTACCAGCAACACTTCCATTTTTCCCTATCGCGTGCAAGAGTAGCCCAGTGGATCCTCCTTGCTCTAGCAATTCGCTGAGCATCATATCTTTCTTCTATAGCTTTCGTGAAGAAATCGGACCAACGAGTCGGTGGTCTTCCTGTAGAGCGCTTGATATCCCGAGGAATCCAGTCGGTAACGGCTCTCGTCCATCGGTTGCCGTTGAAGCGCATCACGTGTCCGCCCCTCTTAATTTCGATATCCTGGCGTGTAGAACGGCGTCTCTGATTTTCGATCGTTGACGTAGGTCGCAACTTCAGATCCTTTTTCTCATTTGCGAGGTACGGGATACTCCTAGCATCGACCTTTTGAGTGCGCGTTCGATAACGCCAAGTGATCTTCCATCCTGTTTACGTAGCGACCAGGTTTCTGCTGCATATGTTAAGGCAGGGAAATTAGTCGAGTCGAAAAGGTGAGCACGGAGTCGGATATTTTAGTCCTCCTCTGCGCCTGCATCTGCATTTGCGAGGCTCTTAAACGTTCCCCAAGCCGCTCGTTTCCTCCTGTTCAACTCTGGAACTAGGTGGTTCATCATGTTGACTTCACGACGTGGATAGACATAACTGCAGCACTAGGAGATTGTCGTTCCTCTGAGCGTGAAAGGAGCGTTCAAAATTCGTCCGTTCCTTATGAGCATTGTTTTCGTTAGATTTAGTTGAAGACCATCTTTCCTCAGGCGTTATAGAAACTAGTCAACATTCGTTCCACTTAGCTGATGTTTGCTGTTATTAGGACGATATCATCAGCAAAGCGAAGACAGTTTATTGTCGACCGTCAATTTCCACTCCCATATCGTTCCATTCCAATGTTCGCATGATGTTTTGTAGAGTGGCAGTCAATATTTTTGGCGAAATTGTATCGCCTTCTCGAACCCCTCTTCTTACGTCAATGGTGATATTGTTGTAGAATGGAGATATTTGGATGTGAAATCTTTATAAAGCCCAGGAATGATCATTATGTACCGAGTAGGGACGCCCTGGTTATCCAGAGCCTCTAAATCCGCTTTTATTTCCACCGAATCAAAGGCTTTCTTCAGATCGATGAAAGTGAGACAGAGTGGTTGCTTGTATTCTCGTGAAACTTCAGTGAGTATTGTAATCGTGTGGATGTGGTCCATGGTGCTAAATCCTTTTCGGAACCCTGCTTGTTCGCATGGCTGTCCGTCGTCCAGTGTTATGTCAATCCTGTTTAGGATGACTCGAGTAAAGAGTTCATAGACAACGTACAGCAAACAGATTGGGCGATAATTGCCTATGTCGTGAAAGTCTACCTTTTTGAGCAACAATACGGTCTTGCTGGTTTTCCATTGAATGGGGACATTGCGTTCTGACAGGTAGCGAGTGAAGAGCCGAGCCAGGGTGCTGATGAGAACTGGTGGTGGGTGCTTCAGGTGTTCTGGTCTAATCCTGTCTGGGCCGGGTGTTGTTCTGTTCTTCACCGACGATATAGCATGTCGAATTTCGGAAACAAGGGCCGGTGAAACGACATATTCATCCTCTTTCAACTTATATGACGGTAGGGAAATATGGCTAGCGAAGAGATCCA
This sequence comes from Parelaphostrongylus tenuis, assembly GCA_019055375.1. Lineage (NCBI taxonomy): Eukaryota > Metazoa > Nematoda > Chromadorea > Rhabditida > Metastrongylidae > Parelaphostrongylus > Parelaphostrongylus tenuis. Next base: position 66,172 of record JAHQIW010006986.1, on the reverse strand, counting down.
AATAGTACTAGTGGATGTTTTTCTCTAAAGCCCCTCTGAAAGCTGTAAGTGCCCGTCAGAGCATTGGAGTGCAATCATCCTGGTCTTATAGTTGGCGAAGCCTCGCTGGGCTTTGCGAAATGCTCTTCCCAGCTTCTGCAGCTTCTGCCGTAACTGCTTTTCGTCTCTATTTGAGGTCTTTGAGGTCTTTGAGGTTAGAGGCTTCTCTGCAGCGTTTCGCAAATTAGGACGTATGGTTACGGTTGCCTATAGCTAGTGCGATTCCACGTTGCCGTGTCAGCTCAAGTGTCTGCGGAGACAAGCGTATTTTCGTGACCTTAGCACTCTCGGTTTTCATAGCGCTAACGCGAAGATATTTACGAGCCGTCGTATTCTTCGTCAATGTTGTCAACAACGGTATCTTCCCAGGAGCCGACTAATGATTCGAAAACTTCTCAGTTTATGGTAGTTCTGGGACTTCGTTGTTTGAATTTAGCGGTTTTCTCTCCTCTACGCGAAGAACGGAACGCTGCGCGAAGGAGGAAATGGTTTGATCCGTGTAGAACTTAGGAAGAACAGCGACAACAGTCAGGCAAAACCTTCAGTGATCTAAGATGGGTCTATTTCGTTATGGTACTCTCCATTGGGAGGCTCTCACGTCCATCGCCGAGAGTGAGGCTTTTGGAATTGTGAGTTACCATGAATGGTTTGCGTCGCTCGTCGTCATGATAAACTCAGATAGCATATCACCCTGTTCATTCCATTCTAGTCACGTGGGTCCCTACTGTGACGTTCTTCAGACTTTCTTCTAGGTTCAATTTTAGCATTAAAATTTCGACAATGACCTTGAAGAATGTATGGTCTTCTCTAAAGAATTTTTCGATGTCCATATAGAACGCTTTGACTTCGTCTTCGTCATAGCTTGATGTTGGTGCGTAAGCAACGAAGATGGTCAACGCCGGCATAGAAGCACATCGTTTCAACCGTAATCGTCCGATACGGGTTGTTAGTTGTTCAAACATATCGATGTTCACGGTCAAATTCGATTTGACGAGGACGCCAACGCCACCGACACCTCTGCTATCGCATGTTCCAAGAAACAGTTCTTCTCCGGTGTCATAAGCAGCGTAAAGATGGCAGTTTCGCGTCTCAACCTAGGCCAATGGCGTCGTAGCTTACCCTTCTTGAATCAAAAATCTGAACTGAAGTAAAGCAATAGATCTTCTTTAAGCGGATTCGTGAGCAGGGATTCTTTCATTGTAGGTACAGATCGTCATTTTAGTCCGTTTCGATCTTGACAGCCTAGTTTGGCTCTGAGATTTTAACAACTTCTCCGAACTCGTCCTACCTGGGCGCGGCCTTACCAGGGGCTCTTTCAGGGTCAAAGGAATGAGGCCCATATTTGTTATTGTTTCTGTCAATTTTATACCCAACGCATAGCTTGCCAGGCTCTAAACGTGGGGGCTGGGTACTCACGAATAACTTGCCAGTCTCTCTCCGAGGAGCGGGAGGAGCTTATTTGTTGGAGGCGACTCCTAACCGCCTCCCGTGTACTTCTCAGCCGCTTGATTGCAGGCTTTTGGCCGGCTTGTCTCGTAGAAATACTTTTTGTCAAGTCGGCGCTGCAGAAGCAAATAGCTTACCCCTGAATCCACCTGCGTCTCTGGGAAGCACACGGTCGCTTTTGGTTCGCGTTTATTCCCCTATCCACCACCTGGGGACGCGCCACATGCCCTCGCATCTAACCGGGCGGGATCCCTCAAGGAGGGAGGTTCGCAGAGCCGGACTACTTCATTCCAGACTAGATATCTTTTGAAGGAAAGGTGCAAAAACAAAGAGGTCATAGTACTCAACTTTACACAGAATACACTGATCAACTCGTCAATCTACAACCACTTCTCAAGCAAATTGTAAAGAAGTGGTTGCTAATATCAGTTAAGCAGGTGGCCGCTGGCAAGTCGCTTCCAGAATGAAGGAATAACTTAATTTGGATCCCGCTCTCGGGAATATGTAGACCGTAATAATGTTTGTTTGTATCAAGGAAATTGCTATGCTGCTTCTCTAGGCTGTACATTTTCAACTTGCCAACGGTGATTACAGAGGGGAGCTGTCATGGTTTATCGCCATTCCGTTAGCGTTCAGTTCCTTACCCTTTCCGTATCATATTCTGTTATATTTACGCGGCATCTATAAGTTTACTCCTGTTCAGTGATTCCACTTTCCGTGAAGTTCATATCCAGGGGCGAGATAATAGGGCTGGTCTTTGGTTATAAAACAAAGTAAACGTCAGGTTCTTCCAAATTATATAAAGTCTCGTAAACACGGCACAGATCAGCTTAGTTGTTCCCTTAGAATCTTCTAGGGCAGCGATGTTTCTTAGGTGCGATATCACTGATATACGTTTGTGTTGAAGGTTCAATTCTCTTAAAGTATTCTTCTAATCCGATCATAACTGTTAGCCGTGCCTACCATATGTTTCTCTGAGTCCAGAAACCACACGAGTTATTCAGCCTGTCCGATCTTTGTCCTGTTTGCCAGGTTTTCTAGCCATGCTAATAGCCGTTTTTCGACTTCCATACGATTACAGAATATTTGTATCCTTACTCTGTGTTCATCTGTATAATTCTAACTTTCTTAGAAATTTTTTCGTCGCTGTTCCTGAAAAGGTGGAAAACTTGGTCAATTGAACACGCTAAGTATGTGACTAGATATGAGAAAATTCTATTTTTTTGACTATATATTTTGTGCCTTCTAGTAAGCCTGTTATGACACGTACTCTAAAGTTATATTTTCAGTTTGTTTACCGGGTAACCTATGGTGTGGGGTGGGACGATCGATCAATGGTTTAACGTGGTAGACATGTCGCGTGCAACCTGTTTTTCAATTGAGAATTTTTTCTCCGCTTTGGGAGGAAATCCAGATAAAGCTGTTGACTTAGATGCTACGAGATTTTCTCTAAGCGCTCATATGCTTTTCGTGCTTCTAGGAAATTATACGCGTGAACAAAAATCTAGGTATATGCGGCTAGTGTGAGACACAATTTTATTTTGCATGCTACAGCGCTGTAAGAGGGTTTTTTTTTTAGAAGCGGTCACGTAGAATTGTAGCCAGAGATTCAAGCTTTCGAATGGCTACTAACTAATGCTCCTTTGAAAGCTTCTTATCCACGAAAAGGGATTGTTTCTTCATATGTTTCCGGATAACGAAAAAGAAGCGATACCGGAGGCAGTGAGCGAAATGGGATGGATGAACTTTTTGCTATTCCTTTGCCATCAAATTATACATACTTCAAGGACATTTAAGTGGATGAATTTTTCGTCTTTACTTTTTCGTTGACTTATACATGCTTTAGGAGCGCTTTGTTATATCAATTGCTTGTTTTGCACCGTTAGATACTCAAGCACCTTGAGAAACTTAGACTTATCTATGCATCTTTGTATGGTAATGTCTGCATCTACACATCGGTTCAGCAAAGAGTAATAACATATCTACCTAATAAGGCAATAAACGAGAGTGATAATAGGTATAACATATCTCGAGCCATTAAAGAGATTAGATCTCTGGTATAGCACGTATACCCTGCTAGACACATTTTTCGGCATTAGGACATCATCGATAACACGGTACCTTTCAGTTCAGCCAATCCCATCCAAAGGACATTCCCCATACATATAAAGGAATCGACCTAATTTATTTCAGATCACCGCATATCAGGTCACAAAATCTTCCGCCATTGCAGTGACCAAAAGAGGACCGCTCATGGCTGGTAAAATAAATCTTACCTGCACATTCGACTCTTTTTGTGAATCTCGCTAGCAACAGTATATAATCTGATCACATATATATAAGACCAGATATAGGACTGGTATTTAAGATATGTTATCAGATAAAACATTGTTTTCAGCGAGTTCTATAAAAACAGTCGAATGTGAAGGTGTAACTTGTAGTAGCACTAGCTGGAAAGCCTCTAACAAATTTTCAACGAACGCTGTTCTGGTGAGTATTCCAAATAAGTTCCAGCTTTACGAAAGAATTTAATCTATAGATTATATAAAAATAATCTTTACCTTTGTCATACCAGATGGATCAATATGTTCCGTCAAAAAAGATAGATTGTGAGCGTAGTTAAATTAAATTCAAAACAATTAATGGGTCACCCATCAAAACATGGAGAAAAAAGTGAGGATGACATAGTTTGAAGGGGGGAATCTAAAACAAAGCTTATGCGTTTAGATTCGGGCCATTTTGTATTGATCAAATAAATAGGAGCGATGATGTAGTGAGATTTCTTGAGATTCCTACATTGAATCGCAGCCAAAAATACTAGGGTGATAAAAAAAAGTTCCATGACTTTCACAAAAAATTCAAATTTTGCGTTTGTTTCACACAGTATCGGTTACTGTAAATTAATGTGAAGATCTCAGAAATATTTGCACAAGAAACTCTAAGGCAACATCAGTTACATTTCGTTATAGTTCACTAATTCGTCAAAAGCGCGAGCTGTTTCAGCAAGACAGTGCCGAGCTCTATACCACAAAGAAGACTAAGGAAAAGCTTGATAAATTGGAGGCAGTTGAGATGTTCGAGGTCTTGCTTAACCCAACCTACAGTCCAGATGCTGCGCTGTCCGATGATGGTCTCTTCCGCTTAATGGAACATATCCTGCGTAAACGTCAAGTGGACACGTCAAGTCGAGACGAGACGTAAACGTCAAGTGATCAAATCGAAGAGGCATCAGGATAATGATAGTCTTTACTTCGAAAAACAATTACAGTTGTTTTCAACTGAATTTATATGTAAACTTCGAAATTTCAGCTTCTATTGAGGAACTTCTCCCTCAGCCTAATAAGTGGGAGTTCAGTAAGTTCAAGTCTTTTCGTCATAAACCGTTGGCAGCTTTTTAAACTCTATATTCTCTTTTTGGTTGTGACCGATCATTTCCGAACACCTTCCTTTTCATCTTTTTGATTGTCATAAAGTCGACTTCTTTATAGGATTCCGCAGTTCTTATCACACTTTTTTATCAGGTAAGAAATATGCGGGACGGTAAAAGCGGTCATGGAAAACTTCCAATTAACATTCGGGATAATGTTTATATCAATGGTTGTCAGTCCTTGAAAGCGTCTTAAAGCTAAGTGAATCTATTAATCAAATTTTCTCGACAGAATAAATTCCTATTCTAGTACCAGAACCAATCCACAAATGTTTCTCGTCTAGCTTCTTTTCTCAGTATGACCTTAATTTTCTTAGTGCATTCATTGAGTTTCTAGTGGGAATTTCAAACTTGTTCCGTGTTGTTGAATATAAACACCATTAACAGCCTATAAAGCTTTTGGAAAAAAAAAGTACATTCTCGCGTATACCTCTCATTATTTTCTTTTGATTTTCTCCATAGCATAACATTTTAGTTTGCTCAAGTTTCTGCTCATTTGCATTCTTGTAAATAATGTTTTACACCCCAGTAACAAATTATTTCCTAGAGAAAGTGTATGGAAGATAGAAAGAGTTTTTGCCCTTTCCATCGTTATGATGCAAGTGAAAAGCGTAGATGTGTACGATTAACAGGATAACAATAAAAGGAAAATCGACGGGCGCGGAACAGTCTCTGAGGAATGTGTCATGCACTCACTTCATCCAACATCATACAGGCGGTTGACTTCTTATCTGGTCTACTCACTGATTTGCAGTGAGCTGCTGATGTATCAGTTAACGCTACTGTCCCTGCATACAAATTGAGTATCAACGTATGACGGCATGGAAGGCTTTGCCTGCCTGCGACGTGGGATCACAACATCATTGGCCGATTTAGTCTGTTGTTCAGGAGACACCTAACCACTGTGCTACGCCCATCCTACTACTTCAAAATGTTTATGTACTGAAGACGGTTATTGATGAGGTATTCATCTAAGTTTTGTTTCATTCTCAGTAGTGTAACTTGCATGAAAACACTGCACATGTGTGATGAGCATAATCGAGTTTGCGTTCTCAAATTTCGTCACTGCCATCGCTTCCGACATAGTGTAAACATTCATTGTTGGAGTTAGCAGTAATGAGGAACCTTGTCCTATTGGAGCGCCTTCCGACGACCTTTCTTATTCCATCACTACTTGATAAATAAAAAAACAAACGATTGAAAATAATTGCATTGTATAGTGTGCCATAATGTGAGGAACCATTACTCGTCGTGGTTAGTTTTTGCCTCTTTATGAAAATCTTGCTTTCCGAAGGTGTCATAACCTTCTAGCAAAGTTCTCGCATGACTTTCGCTTGGGCCTTTTACCGTAGTGGTCTGCTAGGTAACAACCTATTGAAATTTCCACTGTTTCCAAGCATCAAAATTTACTTGCTCACTGCTCGGTTTTAGTTCCGATTTGTTCTAGGGACAAAAATCTCTTCATCTTGAAATTCTGCCAATCATACTTATCTTCTATCTATATGGGGAAGTATTCTCTTCCTGTTATTTCCAAATCTATTCAAAAGCATAATAGGATTAGTTCAATGCTGAACAAGGCGTTTTCTAGACGCTGTATATGCGTGGCCGCGTACATCGTTTGCCACGACGTGCGCACTTTAAGCCTCACAATTCTGTAAGAAAAGGCATATTGCACCTCATGTTTATCCTACTGTGCATGAGATTATTGCCTTTTGTGTTGTGCTGTAGTGTATTTTTTGCTATTTGCCAATATTGTCATTCTTTTTGTTTTTGTCATTTCTGCTATTTGCCAATATTGTCAATCTTTTTTGTTTGATCTTCGTTTATGTGATAACTGCTGATGCTGAGAAATAACTAGTGACTAACAGTCTACGGAAAAAAGCATCTTCATATTTGTTTCAAAAACACGTGGGCCCGCTTGTGCCGTAAGTGGGCATGGAGGGACAAAACGTTGCGCACCATGAGCTTATTCGCAATGTTGCAAATAGGTTCATCGGCTGTTAGGTCTAATGTTTCTAACAAAAAACTTATTGTACGGCTCTCTACGGGCTGTCGTATCTTACTTTTGTGGGATGTCACTACGATCTGACTAGGTGCACAAAAAAGATAACGAATGCGACTTCGAGCGTAAACCAAAGGATAGTGTATTTTCGCTGATTGGCATTTAAACTCAGCGAACCAAATCTGTCTATAGCGTGACCATTTTACATGTCGTTCCTATAATCATAGATATTAATCATGCATGCGTTCGAATCCGTGCTTGTTTGTGGATTTGCATCGTCCCTGCTGTTTGAGACTGACTACCACGTTGGTTGTCTGTGACATATGGAAGTCGGTATGTCTTCCCACTTACTTCAAGTAAGCCCCAGTGTTTGGATAGCGAATTAGGCAAACAAGCTCTCCGATATGAAATATCAAAATTTCATGTCGCTACGTATTTTCACCCCATTAAGGGCATCTATTCAATGCGTGCAATATTTCAAGATAGTACAATGAGTACTTAGATATGAATTTATGATTACTTCTATTAACTGAAATCCTTTTCTTGCGCGATATTATAACGGCAAATACCTTATAACTAGAAGACAAGGGTTTCAAGTGCGTAAATACATTAGTACATTGATTAAACGATTATTTTAATAAGTTACTGCCTCAGCAGAAGATTATGCTTGCGAAGAAATTGAATTTTCTTAAGATTTTTCAGTCTTTTGATAAAAGTAATAGTTCGTAGTACTTGAAGCAATAGTCTATCACCTACGAATGACCGGCACTTGCCTTCGGTACCATTAAGCATCGCAGAGGTAATCAAATATCTATTTAGTCGAGGAAATATCGGGTTGGTGCAAAAGCAATTGCGCTTTGGAACCGTGCTGAAACCACAACTCTTTTGTAGTTTTTCTAAATGGTGAACAACCATAGAATGCTGGACGTTGAGTTCTTCTGCTAAATTTCGGGCAGATTCAAGAGAATCAACTTCGATAATTTGCCTCTAATTGATTGTTGTCAACTTTCTCTGGCCAGCCACTACGTCACTTATCTTCAAATCTCTCGTCCTCTTTGCGAAATTTTTTGAACCACCACTCGCTTTCGTGAGCAGTTTCTGAACCAGATGTTTTGCTCATGTTGCGAGTGGTTTCTCCTGTTTTATAGACCCGTTTAGTACCCACGGCCTGAAACCACAATTAGCTTTGCACTCAACAATTATCATTACCATACTTTGGAATAAATGTAAAATAAACAGCAAGTGCTAGACCTATAAAAACAAAACGCCAAGTGAGAAATACGCATCAAAGTGATGTATAACATAGCCATAATTATTTGAGAACATATTCTAACATAGACTGCGCATTTTAACAATGCATAGACCGTAGTTGCTTTTCCACCAACGTAATAACTTGTCCTAGCTTTTCAATATACTCATTAGAAGATTTTACGCTTCCAGATAAGTTGCACAAGTTCATTGATTCGGAAAGAAAAGTGAACTCGAGTGGATCGATGCATCAAATCATACTAATGACTGTATTGGACGGCGCCTCTAACCACATTGTTATAACGGCACCCTCTTTTACAAGATAGAAGTAGCACAAGTGTTCTCTCTAGACACCGCACTATCTCAAAGTCATCTGTTAGCACCTTAATAATGCAGTTAAGGTTTCAGATCACCCATTTTTTACTATTTCAAAGATCAATTCATAGTTTAACTCGTCCATCCTCTTCGCATTCGCTGTCGTCCACTTTGCTTTATCTTCTATTGTTCAAATTTTGAAGAATGATGGGCTTACTATCGACGATTCGCGGAAAACGCGACACTCCAGCAATCGGATCCACGGCTGTCGGTCCCATTGCGAGTAAGGACAAGAAGTTAGTGATTCAAGAATGGCCAAGGTAAGCCGAACAACATACTCCGTTCTACTTTGAATATCTGAGCTAAGATAGGATATTGTTCTTGCTTAATTATAGCGCCCACCAATGCATTCATTATATTATTCAATTCAAAGTGCACGAAATAAGATTAACTCTGTAGAAGATGATAAAGGACGAACATAAAGAGCGCATTAAGATGGAATAAAATTTCCGAAAAATTTGACATAAACAAGATTTAAAACGAGATGAAAAAAAACGAAGGCGGTTTTTTTGGTGAATGATAAAAAGGAAGAAAACGCAAAAAACTGTCTACTTCATCGATTACTATCAATATAGCTGTCAATCAGTCACTAACGTTTATACATCTACAGACTGATAACATCTCCGAAAAAATTCTACCAGCAACTGTGAATCAGTTATTGAATGTTTCAATCTCGTGATTTCAAAATCAAAAATTTACCACTATTGTTATTGTAAGAGGAGCGCATGTGACACAGTGATTAGAGATGCTCTGCTTCGCACACAAGGTCCATGGTAATCTCGCGCTTATGCCTCACCATGCTGCCTATCCCTACGGGTTAGGTCATCTGTCACCAGACTAGTTTAAAACGAATGCATGGCGCATCCTCAGGGATTGACCAACGCCGAGAGCTTTATCCTTCTATTCTATATTGGTATTGTGGTAGAATTTTTATGGTATTAAGGTTAGGAAACGTATTTCCAGTTTCTTCGATTACATAACTCCTAATCTTTTTCAGATTAAGATTCACATTAAAATTTGTAAAGTACTGTCATGTTTCAGGAAAAAACAGTGATAAATCGCGTAGAATCAATAACAGTTGCTAGAATTGTGGTACTTTTCGGTTATAAGAGAACAAATAAATATTCGACCTCAATCGCCTCAAAAGAACTTTTCATAGAAAAGTTAGTAATCATTCGAGAGCTTGAATCTGCGGCTAGAGTCCTACGTAGCCGGTGTTCATAAAAACCCTTTTATAACGCTTTAAAGTTCGAATTAAAATTACTTTTTACATGCGCATATTTCTTGCCGGACAGAGCTCTTTTTCAGACTATTAGTAATCGTTCAATAGCGTAGGATACAGAGATTCCGAAGAGATGTTTATTTTTTGGAGAACCCGCTTCTCTATAGTGCAGCAGGGAAAATAATATTAAATTCACATACACGCGTGCAAGGGATTTTGGCTTTTTCTACGGGATGTGGGGAGGGTGGGGCGCAGGGCGAACGTGGCCGTCTTAAGACGCCGGTCTATCGATCGGCCCTTCCGCGGGCCATAGGGAAGTATGATTCTTATTATTCAATTAGAAATGTTTCTCAAGGCTCCAGATTAAACGTGATCGAATCCAAAAGATTTTCTCTACACGTTCATGTGCTTTTTGTGCTTTCAGCAAAACACTAATTGAGTTGCGGGCCGATGTCAAACATAATTTTATTCTTAATATTATAGCGTGATGGAATAGACTATCTGGAACTGGCCACATAAGCCTCTAGTCAATGATTCATGTTTTCAAATGATTGCTAACACTCCTAAACACTTGCACATCGAATGAGGTCGAATATTCATTTATTCCTTTACAACTGAAAGGAATAAAACTGTTTTAAAAGTTTGAGATTTTATTCTTATTCTTCTACAAAATGAAAAATATGCTCCACTATTCACTACTCTGATTGACTGATTGACTGTACTGCGGTAGCTCTATTGTCCAGGAAAATATTGACGTCAATGGCCTCTCAAACGCCGTCCTGACTATCCTCAAGATATTAGGGGATGTGCTCAACCAGTATTCTACTACGTTCATGAAGAGGAAAATTCTTCTATCAAGCAATGAACACGAGTATAGAATTTGATTGCTAGGAGTAATGGGATCCGCAAGAGAAAATGTGTGACACGGATCAAATAAAATGATGAAATTGAAATAGTCTTTTCCTTATATTATCAAAATTATTATTTGATTTTCTGTTTCTAAGTCCACATTCTTGCAGATTTTGATATCTTGCAAACTTATCGTACCTACTCTACAGAAAAAGACACCTTTTTAAACTACCATGTATTACATTAGCCCTTCTATAGGTTTTCCTTGTCAATTCTGATTATATACAATATAAAAGTAATCTTTAGAAACGAAGAATTACTAATTGGTGTTCTTTTAACTCTCGACGCCTGCTGGCTTTCATTTAGTCTTTGAAGAATTATCGTTGACACATCACCTCCATATTTTCATAAGGAGGACATTATGGATTTACAAGATTCTAATCGTCTCAAAATTTTTAAGTGATAGTCAACCCTATTTTAATCCTCTCTTGAACTGATGACAAATGTGAGCACTCTTCCTTCCTACCTTTCTTCCTTATTTCTTTTGATTCTGTCAGGCCTGAATCTATTTATGGAATATTTTTATCGTACGATAATACTCTTCAAAAAGATATTATACACAAGACACTCTTTCTTCCGACCACTGGTCGATTATTCAATCTTTCTCTCCAGGATCAGGTAATAAGTTACGCACTCATTTGAGACGCATCTGTGGAACCACAAAACTTAGTTAGCCTAGCTACTAGAGGATTCTTTGACGAGTCGACCCGATGGCTAAATCCTTAACCAAAGGTGGATGATAATCGTGAATGATGCATGTGAGATAAGAAATTTGATGCAAAAAGTGCTCGGAATCCGCACAGTATCTGAAATATTGGGTTTTGCAATGACATGTGGTATTCTGTATGATTAGGTTTTAGTAGTTATTGGGTGTCATAACATAGGCAATGGTTTGCTTCCTGACTCTCGGGAAACCCTATTCTAGCCCTCAAAGCCGTAAGTGACTTTTGTGTGACAGTCGTATTCAAGGGAATTTGAAGCTAAACATTGCTATAGTGATGAGAAATTTCCCATTATATAAGCTATACAGAAGGTTTTTATTCCTGCTTACTTATATGCGGATCCCAGAACTCTTACATTCAATTAGTTTAACCGCATTCATTCTCCACAAAGGTTCCTGAATGTCTCACATGTTTTTTTCGGTCTTGCTTGAGGATTCAATGCACTTTGTGAATGCCCTATAATGCTTCCGGATACAACTCTTGCAGTCCCAAGGTGGGCGAGCGAAGGCGTTCACTAGAGCAGTCGTTAATATTTACAAGAGAGCAATGAGAAGGGAGTGAAACAGCGCCTTCCGTATCACATTGCATCCTGGTACACCACATCACTAACTGCTCGCTTCTCGCTTCCCTAAGTGAGAGAGATATTTCAGAAAATGATTATCTATTCAGATCAAGTCAAGGATGTTGTGCTTGATATTTGTACTGCTTTTGTTTATTTATCTACTTCTGCACTCAGTGCTTCCCTTTGGAAATTCAACGCATAAAAATAAAGCCTAGTGTCTAGACAGAGACGAAAACAAGTCTTTAAATAGAGGTTTTCGAACAGCAGTTAATTAAAAATTCTTTGGTAAGTCAACATGTTCATGCAGGCTTTTCAGTTAAGCCAATATTTCCAACCGATAAGACCGACTTACCCCAAGATGGATAAAAGAGTCCCACGTGAATTCTGCTTCCGAATACGAGTCACTCTCGTAAAGACTGCAAGAGCTAGTGATCGCTTGATCGCTCTAGAGGTCTTACGTAAATTCTCCAATGTTTTCTAGAAAATTCTGGATTGTATTCACTTTAGTAAGAAGGCCTCATAAAATGCTGAGACTTCATTGAAGACGACAAACCATTACTCAATTTCCGCGTTCTCTAAAATAAGCTTTATCAAACCCCGATATCCATGAGGCGAATTAATTAAATTAGCATAGGTAAAATCTCCAAATCACTCCAGCTGACCATCGATTGATTCCATGAGACGAATTAATCAAATTAGCATAAGTAAAATCTCCGAATCACTCAGCTGACCATCAGTTTATTCGATAGGGACGACAACAACTGTCTCTACTCCTTCTTGTTGGGTGCAAGAGTGGTCCCATTGGGTTATTATTGTTATAGGTATTCGCTTTATCAGGTTGATGGTCCACCTGATGTACACTTATTGTACCCTAGCACCATGTCGACAAGGGCTCTTTTCTACCGACTTATCCTTGACAAATCGACATAGATGCCGATTTGGTGAAGTCACTTAGCGAATTCACAAAACACATGTACTTATCCATTAACTCGATCCATTTGTCATCCCCTCAGAAACAAGTGTTTTATATTTTTTCGATCCGCTAATAGTCCCTTGTCAGCTTGAATTTTACCGACTTCAACATTGCGCTAAGGTTCTGGAAATGCCTTCGTAATCGGTGTAGAAGCAAAAATAAAATCAAGTTTAAGACTTGGCGCGCATCATCGCGGGAATTTTCTGTTTTCAGTTGACTTTTTTAGGTTTATAAGATTTTCCAGCATTTTCATATCAGAATTGCAAAACGAGCTATGCTCTATCGTCCTATGGGCATAGGCTTTTGTTTTCATTATGATCTCGCGAAATGACCCCGCTACAGAGGAGTCTAAGCCTGAGCATCCCTAGCCTAGTGTCGGACGTAATCTTCTTTACGCTCTTCCAGTACTCTATGAGGATTTTATCAAAAAAGAAGACTTTGTTTCAGAATCAACAGAGTCTATGATTTTGAATAGTTACTGAAATTGGTCAAAAGACTATCCACAAACCCAATCTCATGGTGCCATTTGTTGCGAATGTTGCAAAATCTCGTCCACATAACCACACATACAACTTATCTGAGCACAAACTGTGCACTAAATGTAAAACTCAGTTCCATTTTCACTGTTACAGCACACCAGAAAGGCTTTTTTAGGAAACAAGCGAGTATTAGAATTATCGAGATTTACGCTATCACATTATTACTAAAGGTCTGAAAAGCGTAAAAGAGTTTAGCCACAAGAAGGTGAAAAATAAATTCAGATAGCAGAACCTTAGCGAATTATATTCCAGGAAGTGCACAGCTGTCTAAAAATTCTCGGCGCAAAATTCTGCAGATGCGTGACGACAATTTACGTGATACCAGGCGCACACGAAACAACCAATTAAACTTCTCATAGGGGTTTGGACCTATGAAAAACAGAAAAAGACCCTATTTATTCGTTTATAAAAAATCTTTGATATGCAGAGTCGAAAATGGTGTATGCTAAGAGTTTGTAAAAAGTTATTTTGCCTATTCAACATTCCGCTTCCCTCAAAATTCTCTCGAAATTTTGTCAACGACTTGGCGCGGCTATCCTCACAGTCCCCAAGAAAATTAACCCGACCGGTATTCTAGCACATGCATAAAGAGGACGAGTCTTCAAGCGGCAGTCAAACAGCACGTGAAATATTTGAGACCTTATCTAATGCCACATGTGTTGGGGCTTGAACGATAAAAAATGGCAATGACTTATCATGTAAAATAATATAATATTAATTTTACCCATGCTCTCACATAAAAATTCGGCGAAGATGATGTCAAATGAAATTACGAGGCACAAATTGAAGGATCTGCTGAGTTTGCTGAATTGGTATGCTTGAAAGGAATACACGAAAGGTTATTCCGTATACATTATCACCGTCAACAGCCTCATGACAATTTTGAAAAAGAGTCAACTGATACTACCCAAAATATGGAACAGGTTTTTGTGTGAGATCAAATACCAACCCGGCAACTCAGCCTTTAATGTAACTTTAGCTCATATAAATGGACTGAACATTGATCACGTTCGTGAAACGCCAGAGAAGAACTAATAACTTGCCCTCCTCTACTGAATAGATTACTACATTCAGAATCTATAGAACAAATTTAGAAATCTATCTGATCGACTCTTTTTATGCTTTACTATAAACATTCAGTATAGTCTGTGAGATTGTTTAAAGCCTTACCGAGGCTGTTACCTCAGACCCACATGTACTTTTTGGAGGTGTCACCCGTTTCATCAGTGGCTCACGCCCTACTCTGGACACTACTTCATAGCAGGGATGGGGAGACGTATTTTATGGTGATAGCACATGAAAGTGTTATCACAATCTTTTGTGGTCACTGATGAAGCGAGCGACGCTGCCGAAACGTACGTATGGCTGTGACGTAACAACCCCTAAAAATTCTCACAAACAAATCTAGGTTATAATTTTATATAGACATCAATGATCTGAAATCCGATGGGGCCACAGAATTTCGTCAATACTATTCTTTTTTCCTTTCAAAAACGATGTTTAGAAAATAAACCTAAATAACGTCGAAGCTGATGATCGACGGTTGCATCCTTTCTTTTCTGGCAGTGTTCTGATAGCATCTAACAGAGGCTAACATTCGGGTTTGAAATTGATTATGATTGGATAACTTCTGAAGTTTGCCTTACTATATGTTCCGGGAAGTGGTACATTCAACAATCTAATCTAGGGATCATGCCATTTACAGAAAGAAATCGAGCCAGATTTGCGTAACGTAAGATGATTTTGAGTGGTAGCTGGACGGCAATATTCACTTGGTACTTGGTCTGTCAAATGTATACCAACGAAACGACAGACATGGTAGCCAGGCTTTTCCAGAATAACCAATGAAAAGATTATGAAACAAAATATGCTTTTGTCTATTTTGTACGCTACATGCAGTCACATTCAACAATCGACTAATCTAATTAGCGTCGCCATTGAATATCTGCAAAAATCAGATAGCAAGACATATGACCCAATATCTCGTGAAATTATACTAGTATCCTTCTCATGTAATAGTTTTTCAGAAGTTTCAAAGGAGGTTGTGGATTTTATAGTGCTAATGTTGACTATATTGTATTTCGTCTTATATCAACAAGAATCGTGTCTTTTCAGAATCATATTATTCAACTTTTGAACTATGCTTTCACATTTTCGAAGGCTAAATGGACAATGGGAATATGCTATGTTTCTCTAAATATGAGTCAATAATGTACTTCAGATAAATTCGTTTGCAAAAGAAGGCAAAAATATGAAATAAAAAATAAGGTTAGAAAAAGATAGATATTATTGAATCTCTTCTTTGTTCCTACAAATCAATGAGGTCAAGTCTAGCTCCGGGTCAGCAGAGATGTTTGAGAGATTAGTCTGGTGGACATAGAGAATAGTCATCACGAATCTGTTAATTGTTGAAGAACTTATTATGTTTGGAGTGATTTGCTACTATTGAGTCGTTCCATAAGTTTTGGCACTAAAGCAAAAACACCAAATTTAATGACCGCAAATAATCCAAATTGCAATGGTTTTGAAATCCTTCAATTGTGCATTTTCTTGCGGACATGTTGGTATACACCTTGCTTACACATGCCTTGAGATGAAGCTTTCTTGGAAGCAAATTCGCTTGACTCATGCATGAATGGCGCGAAACGCTAATGGAGCGGCGCGCAAGATTAAAAGAGTTTGGGCCGATGATACATGCGAAATGGACGGTCAGGGATTGGTTCACGCAGTTTAAAGTTGTAGAGAACAGTTTGGTGCATCATTCCACGCTCGGGGCGTCCAGAGGAAGCTCCACTGATCTTGAGCGTCGCTTCACTAGCATTTTCCTCTACGCGGCATTCGTGCATGAGTAGCAACAGTATTTGTTCTCTAAAACAGCTCCAATTGAAGAAAGTTGAGCAAGTTTCATACTTATATGTTTGCATGAAGGTGCGCATTTGAACGATGCCAAAATCATGCTATTGTAAATACTTCGGGTTAACGATTTTCGTTTTTATTGCTTTAGCGCCAGAACTTATGGATTGATCTAGTAATATCATTGTTGGTATATAAATGAAGAAGCAATGACATCAACTTTTGTAGCATCATAAAGGTTACTGCTTTTAGATTGCTGGAGCACCAACCGAATCTCTTCCAAATTGCCTGGACCGCCTCAGCTGCTCGAAGCAACTCCATAAAGGTGCTGTGCTTGATGTGAATAGTAACTTCTTCTTTGATTGTCAAGCTAATACGAATTTATCATGAAAGTCGTAAAACTGTGATGAGAGAAGCCGTCAGGTGAAGATACCTTATCTAAATGGTGCTTCATTCCAAATGGTGAGACTAGATGCAGTTATGAAGATCCACATCGCTAGTACAAACGGAAGTGGGCTACCACCTTTCAAAACTTTACGCGGGCATCGATATCGCAATAGCATTGTATGATCTGGATAATTCAAGTTAATTTTGTATGAGTTAGTGGTATACGGTATGATAATTGAAATTCGGCTATTTATGCTAGAAAACCAATTGAAAATATACGTCTGCCAGGAAATTTAGTTCAAAATAAATGGAGAATTATTTCAGAAAGCGTTCGGGATCGGAGATGAAGAAAGTCCGCAGGATAACACGTCGTTCATGAAACTTTCTGAGACCATCGCAGCATTTTTCGAAGAAATCGTATGCTTTTGTTTGTTTATCTCGTTAAAAATCTTTTACAGCAGTTTACTCCACACACAGTCAAAAATGATAACTCGCCAGCGATCTGTGAAGCAACATAAGCTAAGTTACAGCTTATGTGAAATGTATTTTAGAAAGCAAGAAAGAAATTGATGAGCATTATATATTTACATTTTATCTGACTACGGTGTGGTTTGAAGTCCATCCTGCAGTTAATTACCATATAAAGCAGTGCAGCAAGGGAGTTCGTGAAAAAATCAATTGTTATGTTAGAAACGTGTGTAGTGTAATGGTTAGAATTGTCCCGCGATACACACGTGGTCGTTGGATCAATTTCGTATCCCAGGCTCATCATGCCTTCTACCCTCAAGGATGGTAAACTGACATTAGACTTGTCTGGGAAATTAATAGTAGTGACTTAATACACCAGTGAACTATCGCTGGTCACTGTAAAAGCCGTAAATGCATTCATTCACCTCTACCAATCTTTCATTAACCTGAATGTATGACGCATCCCTCTGTGATTGATCAACATCATAATCATTAACCAGTTTTTTATATGTCGCATACCAAGGTAAGTAAGAACGGAAATCTAGCCAATAATGCTGAGTAATTTGCAGAACGTTGGAAGTCAAACGGGATTCGAACCCGCATATCACCCTTTACCGATGCGCGTGCTAACCATTGAACCACCGACGTTCGTTCTGCAGTCACTCTTTTTGCGACACAGTTGCATAGATTTGTCAGCAATCAAAACGAGCGCCGGTAATTACAATGGTTAACATGGTGAAATGCGGGTGAGTTCAAATCCCATTCAACGTTCAAAGTTTTGCAAGTCACTCAACATTATTGGATATTCGTAACGTCAAACCACCGCTTAAGCGGTTGAGAAAACAAATTCTAAAAGATCTAGCCTCACGAATCCTCATTTTATTCTGTTGTGTAATGTCTTTGCACCTATAATTACTGCTGCTTCTACGTGTCTTGTAAATAATGTGCTTTATTTTCCATATATCTAATTATGGCTATTGAATTATATCCAGTGTTCTACCCATTGATTATTTTTTCACATATTCAATTATAATAGTCAATTATACTCATTATAACTAAGGATGAAATTTACGTGCATCCATGCCGAAAACATCAAAACAACACGGTGACTATTAGAACGGATGCAAAGAAAAACAATGCTTCCAATGGAGGCAATGTGCAGTCTACAACAGTCCGAAGAAAGGGGCCCAAAGTTTGTAAATGTTTATAAGAGAAGCAGATTTCGAATTCATTTTCCTCCACAAAATCAAAAATTAGACTAATTTTTCCTAGTACAGATTACCAACACCACCTCCAATTTTCTGAGTTACTATGTGCCTAACAGAATTGAATGGTGAGCAAAAATATGGACGGTATGAATGAAACGCGAGTTCGATTCCCGTCTGAGGTCGTAATTTTGCTCATCAGCCAATCTTCTAGGTAGATTTGAAACATCACAACACTGTGAAAAATACAGTAAAAGTGCTGGAAATTTGTAGTGTTAAAATGTGCGTTAAGCAGCTACCAATAAACTCTGAAACCGTTTCTCTTAGTTGCCTCCATTCGATCGTTTGAACGAAAGTGTGTCACGTACTTGATATTAGCTAATCTACTTGTCCCTTTATGACGAAAATGTTACCACGGTTAGCTCGCCATATTCAACTGAAACATTTTCCTACTCTTAAAAAAACAAAACTTCAAATTGAAAATGAACTGATTTCTATTATGGTGACCTTATATTGAGATGTAACTTTTTTTGTATATATCAGCCCAGGACAGCCCAACACTGAAGAGCGTGTCCGAGCCACAACGAATCTCAGCTCAGCAGTGGAAAAAAATCAGAATTTCTGTCCTGGTCTCATCTTTGAGTAAAATGTTCAGTCACTCTATCAACAATATCCGAGGAAGGAAAACAGCGATACAAAGAAAGTAATTCGAGGCGTGAATTACTTGAATGGAAATTCTTCTTCATAATCACAATAATTGTTGCAGCCTCAAGTACTTTTTAGAGCAGTTTTTTCTATAAACCTCATGCCTATTCAAGGAGGAAATTATATTTGATTGGCGTGCCAAGGTTGAAGGAAAGGTCGGTATTCTAATATACCGACTACTGCAGGGTGGGCTGTCCAGTGAAAGACAGAATATTATCAACGGGCATTCAGTATCATCAACAATCGTCGTGTACATGAATACGTCGCCGATACAGGTTCTCATCTGAAAGGTGATACACCGGCGAAGAATCATCTCGAGCGACAATAAAGGCGAAAACCCTAGCGAGGGCGACAAACTGAGGACAGTCGACTCCGAAGAAGATAAAAATGTTGAAACCTCGGTTGAAAAAATTCATGGCAACCTCATCCAATTCGCTTAGTTATCAAAAAATATGTTGATTGATGATGCCGAGGTTGAAGGAAAGTCGGTTTCAAAAATTTTGTTTTCTTCTTTGCAGTAACTGATGTAAGTACGAGTGTATTTACACTAGGTTGAGAAAGTAATACACACTGTTTCCTAGAGAATATGCTTATTAAATTCAGCGAAGACTCGATATTCTCGCACGTCCGACGAAGAAAAAAAGCAGTTCCAGGTTATTACGATGCAGCTCGATGACGACATCGTCCGGTCAACTTGTGAACAACTAGGCGCCCGACACGTTGATTTTATCGCACGCGGTTTCAATTCAAATTTTTGGGATATTTTTCTAGTGAGTTTCAACAGATGGTATTAAAGAAAGAACCTTTCAAAAAGTTTTTGTTTCAGTACAATATACACTTGCCAAGAGTTATTTTTGGGGGGTCCTAACCTTCATTTTAGGTTCCATGAAAGATCTCTAGATGTAAATTTAATTATCATATTAATCATAATCTATCACTCGAGTGTCACCATTCATTTTTATGGGATCGAACCGGAACCAAATGAACATGTCACCAAAGTCGTCTAAAACACAATCGCAAGCAATGATATTGTAGCAGTACATACACGTGCTTTTTTACTTGTTGTCATTAGCTAAGTGGGATTGCCAATTGCGCAACACTGGACTAGAAGTAGAAAAAACAAAACATAATAACTCGATGAACCATGCTGTTTTAGCCGTTTACCGATCAATCATAGCAAAATTTCTCAAGTAAATCTGACCAGTTGTTGTTTCTCGTAATGTTAGAAGAAATTCTCTGCTGAGTCAATGTGGCATGTATTAAATTGATACAAAAGCAATTGCGGTTTCACAGTGTTCTGAACAGCAATTACTTTTGTATTTGTCTTCAAATAGCGATGATGGTGGATTGATCAACGTTGAGCTTTCCTTGTAACATCTCGTATAGTCCTAAAAGAACAGCTTTGATTACCGTTCTTTCCATGACTTCTAATGAGTTGGTGGAAAAGTAGTGCGGTTTGTACATTGTTCAACTGCTTTTTCTATGCGAAAACTCTTCCATCACTGCATTTCACGTTCGTTAGCAGATTCTGGGCCAGAGGCGTTGTTAATAGTGAAATTGTCTCTACTGGTTTACGGGACCCTTTCGAATTCGAATTGTGGAGTTGCTCGAATTTGCTCATTGTCTAACATTCTTTTCACAGTCAACAACAAGTAATACGTCACGGCAACAAATTGTAAAGCGAAAAAGGAGCATAAAAGTCATCTATAACTTGACCTCATTTATTTCATAATATATTTCCATATAAAACGGCGCATTTGAACAATGCATGAACCGCATTTACTTTATCACCTGATAGAAGATACACACAACGATTAATCTTTTTACAGCACTATAAAAAGGTTTTTTCAATATGGCACTTTGAAAATACCTTCAAAATCCACTGTGTGAAGCGTGTCAAGCTTTTTTAAGATCTTTCTCACTTTGTGAACCGAAGAGTAGTATGACTATCTAAAGGAAGCAGTTCGCCACGTCAAACCAATGTCAAACGTTTGTTCATTTTGGACCTGCTGGTTTCTTTTGAATTATCGATGATTGCAATCTTGTTCACTTAGATTATAGAAAGGAGCACCAGAAATCTTATTGATTTTGATCTGTTCTTTTCTTTTTCGTCGAACTATCGACCGTTTCGATATTTGAAGGTATGCATGGCGGAGACAATCGACGAGGCGCTTTGTAGTTACGTAACAGATGATGGGAAACGAGCAGAATTGATACTCGCATATCAAAGGTATATGTAGTTGCTTTGAAGAAATCTAGCAAGTTCTTCTCTGTTGTGTTACTCAGCAGCTAATAATGTTGTTCATTCAGATTGTTCAATATGGTTGTTCATCATATGAGAACAGGTTACAACGAGAAACGAAAAACGAAACTAAAGGGTTGTGCAAAACCATAATAATTACTGATGTATTGATTGAATTCTGATTCAAGTATTTAGTTTGTTTCTGAGATTAAGCTCTTTTAAATTTCCTCAAAGTGACGACTTGGATGTATTTAATCTGAAGCATGTGTAGAGACTTTCAAAGCGGTATTCCCTGGCTGCTGATCTTGCCATCGGCTGTGCTATGATTTGTGGTGAATTTGTAATGTATGATTGTTGCCCGAGTGATATACTCTGCCATCTTCAGCTATTATTGTGTCCAGGTTTCCTCCTATTTTTCTGATGAAAGAATTTCTAAAAAGGTACATATGTATTGGTGTCGATCACCTTGAGTCTACAGTTGCAAACACAGCGCATGTGTTTTCTTCAAAACTACCGTCATTGCTTGCAGAAAGCTTTTATCAATGATTGTACATGACCAGTTTGGATTTATTTGATCTTCAGTTTCTGAATGTAAAGTGTTCAAAATTATTTGATTGTTCTTTATCAGATCATTACTATACACCATTCTAAGAAGACTAATAGTAGTAAACTCAGAATTTCTTCCTTCTATTTAGAGGCATTTATCAAAGTCATATCAAAAACCTCGTGGAAAGTCTCCACTACCACCTCGCAAGTGGATCGGTACCAAAAATTTGCTCGTTCTCAGTTGGTGTTGCATGAATGGTAATCACAGAGATCAGAAATCTCGGTGGTTAATGCAATGTCATCAACGAACGCTGTTAATCTGTCACGGAAGTCGAACCACCATGACGCCCGTCACCGAAGACGCGCACACGCACTGCGCCATTTTGAACGTCATCAGCGACCCGCTGTTTTGCACTCTCTCTCACATTCCTCGATACCCCACAAGAATTTTCGGACAATACGCAGTAACATAACATTTGAACTGCATTTTGAGCGTTTAATGAGTCAAAATTTTAGGCTGCCATGTCGATTTGTTTTGTTCTGACGAAATCATGCTCTTAAACATGCATTTAAGTAAAGCATATAGCACTCCAAGAGATGGACCTTTGAATTATATTGAAGTGCAAAATCTGGAAAAAACTTTTGATAAGGCCGAAACATGGCACTTATGAAGCGTTATGTTGCAAAAACGCAATAAAAGCAATGTGGAGAATTTATAGTCCTTTGCAGAGCCTGAATTTCTAAAACCTATAAACTGTGCTTTCCCTATTTGGTCAGCTTTTCGTGAAACTTGATTGAGCCACTCGGTATAGTTTCCTCAATATCCCACACACTGGAAGCTTCCGCACTTGTTTTCCAGACAACGTCACTGGGAACATATTAAATCATTAGGATCACAAATTGCTATGAAAACTGCTTCTTGCCTACTTTCACACTACCAGAATAGTCCGCTCACATTACAATCCACATGTCCTTTCGAAGGCCACTGATCGCATGAAATTTCATGCGAAAGCTTTGCAATAAATAGGAAATAAGAAGACTCACACAAGCCAATTAAATAGCAGAGCTTTTGCCGCTCATCTGTTGCTCACTGTTGCATAAAAAATCGCATTACATTGTTTTTGCATTAATCTTCTTGACGTCAAACGAAGAACGGTGTTGTCAACTGTTATTTATCGAGTTGTATAGTGATGATGGCAACCTAGAAGAGCTCATTTTCTTGGATGAAAGATCGGCAAAAAAAGTTTTTTCGAGAGTCTATAGTTGAACAGTTCACTTCCTGATTACGAAGAGCTATGAAAAGTAAGTGCAGAGCCAAAAAGCTCCTTACCGTACTTCTGTCCCATGCAACTCTCCCATGAGACTTCTTTTTTCCGGGAAAAAAGCCGATGCGAGGGTTATTTAGCAGCAGGGTTCATCCGACGTCCATCACATCTTTATAAGGAGAACATTTCGATTCTCTGACGATTTCGAAGTGCCACCCTTCTCTGAAGAACTAAGTGCATCTGTTAATAGGCTTCACAGTCGAAGGCTTGATTTAGACTCAAAATAGGAAGTGAATTCTAATTTTTTCTTATTCAAGAAGGAGATAAGTCGTTACTACAATGAGAAAACCAACGACTTTCTGCTGTCACATGACGGATGCATGAGGAAATTTGCGATCGAAGACTACAAGCTGCTCGTCGAAAAACCCAAACGTTTGCCGAATATGCTTCATTAAGCAAGTCAACGACGATCTATAAACGTCAGCGTCGTCCAACTATTTTCGTGTTGTCTTACTCAGTAAACACGGGATTTTTGACAAAAAAATTTACTGATTAATAGTGCTTGTTAGTTTCGCCTTTTTCAGTGTTAATTTACCACATTTTTCTGTTTTAGACATGGAAGTGATTGACTGAGTACATTACGAGTCAATTTAACCATTTCAAGCTCTGAAGAAAGCGGAATCACCGAGAAGTTAGTCATTATTGCACTGCATTGTGTTAAATATATCTTAGTTCTAAAAAGCTCGTGTCTGCGCATCAGAAAAACATAATTATTCCATCGATTCCCATGTTAGTAGATAGCCGACCCCGGAAAATGTTTCCTAACGTAGTAACGACCTCCTCTTTGAAGAGGTTCTGTCATCGAACCGAAAGATTGTCATAGTTAGACATAATCTATCTATTTTCCTCACCGTTGTTCGAAACACTAAATTATTCTGAAATTCGTAAAGCGAAGATGACCACACAAATTAAGCCCCCTAACAAATGGTAACCGAAAGTTAGCGGGCAGAAGAATGCGAGTACTCTGCTCTTGTCTTCAATGCAAACAGAATAAGATGCATGCTCAGTTGGAGAAGTGCGGATCGAAGGAAATTATCGTGTTCAATATTTGGAAAATTGCCTCTCAGGGAGGTTAATGAATGGATCAAAAGTGTTTTTCAATTCTGTTACGTCAAACGATGAGATAGTCAAAACAGCTATGATTATAATAATTTCAGGGTCTTATATGTTATATGGGAACAAATCAAGAAACGACTTTTTCCACTGGGCAAGAAGTTTCCATAAGAGTCTTAGTAATGATTTGAAGCTCAAGTCTTTAGCAACTGCGCTACAACCTTTTTTCAAAAAAGACTTTTTCACAACGGTGTAACACCTAAATTAAAATTATGTTTTACACCGGCCGCGCAGTTTTTTTTTTCTGACGTCCGAAGCAAGCTATTCGACTAGCCTACAACACAAACTTTGATACTAAAAGCCAAGTAATATATGATTTCTTATCTTATTGATCTCACACACACACACACACACACACACACACACACACACACACACACACACACACACACACACACACACACACACACACACACACACACACACACACACTCACACACACACACACACACACACACACACGCAATGTC
This sequence comes from Parelaphostrongylus tenuis, assembly GCA_019055375.1. NCBI lineage: Eukaryota > Metazoa > Nematoda > Chromadorea > Rhabditida > Metastrongylidae > Parelaphostrongylus > Parelaphostrongylus tenuis. The sequence goes on along the minus strand of JAHQIW010006986.1, from coordinate 41,394 downwards.
CACTTGTGTAAAAAGATGTTTCGAAGGTGTGTACAAGAAAAAAGCGCAGGCAGGAGTCCCTAGATTGCACGCAAAAAGTGCCATTTTCTATGGCTTCGAAGTAATAGCAGCTTCTCAGAGTAGATGAATATAGAGGGAAAACGATGTTCCCAAAAGACAAATTTAGTGGAATTATGGTTCAGCTTATCTGGTTTTTCATTTCTGATCAATAAGTCTAGCATAAACCTAGCTATGAAACGATGTCAGAAAGGACGGTTTAGTAAAGTTAATAGCAGTAATGATACAACCAAATACCCCAAGGCCCCAGCTAACCACAATCGTTTCTATAACCGTCTCTGAGCAACGTATGAATGTATAATTTGCTACGACAATAGAGATGACGATTTTACGAGCTTTTTTACGAAATACCAAATCTCTTGGGAAGCAGTGAAGACGAATGCATTGACAAATCGTGCGGACCACTTTGCGTTTCTACAAAAAACATCTAGTTGGGAAAGTTGAAGACTTATAAAATGCTCCATTAGGCGCATAAAACATAACGAAGAGGATAATAATGCAAAAACCGTTTCACTCACACCAGATCTAAGGCATCTGAGTTTAAGACGATTCAGAGACATTCGTGTCGAGTGTTTTGTGAAGACCACGTTCAAACTTCAATATGCTTGTTAGTCATTTTTTGAGCCATGCATGTATCTGTTATAGAGCACAAAAAATGATTATCAAGCATATTGAAATTTGAGCGTGGTCTTGAGAAAACGCCCAAAACGAAAGGTATGATAGATTAACGGTAATAGCCAGGAGCAATCGAGTGTGCATCACTGCCCATTCAGTGACATTACCACTTGAGGAAATGTTTAAAATGTTCGTCATCGCCTACTCTTAGTATGGGGTTGGATTCTTCCGAAAGGATTAGCTAGAGACGTAGGCTACCGCCCGGCTGATGAGACTGTCAAGGTCGAAGCACGTGTATCGGGTTCTATAAGTTGTCCTATAACAAACCACATGCGTGGCTCTAAAATGATTTTTAGGCATATTGAAGTTTGAGCGTGGTCTCAAGAAAACGGTCGAAATGAAGAGTACGATTCAGACAGTTCCCCTTTCCTAATGAATCCGCTATGGAGTATAATGGTTCTGGCCTTTTACTCGTCCTTAAATGCCACGTGGGTCTTAGGAAGGTTGTTGCTCGTTCTTCTGAGGATACGGGATTCATTATAAATTTATCCACTAACGACACTATTATTCCAAGTAGCGGTTGGTGATATACGACTAGTGAGTGTGTGGTGTAAGTATAACGAAATAGTTCGTCTAAGACGAACAACCTAAAAGAACAAATGTTACAATAACGATATTGAACAATATGTACAAATTCCTGACGCCACGGGTAGATTACATAACAGGAAACTATGTCTTCTCATGCGCCCACAGACTGAGATTCGACAATTATATTCAAGAGTAATGACAAGATAATGAACGATTGATTGAAGCAACAAGATAGCAGGATCACTAAACGATGAGTCAGTAACAGGAAGGAAGGAACAGTAGGTATGCGAACTCACAAAATTAGGATAACAGCAAGAGTGACGGAGGAATCTGAGGGCACCGACGTCGATTCTGGACATCGTTCTCGAACTTTTTGTAAGTACTATAACGAATGTGGGGCACGATCACCTTATATGGAGCGTGGATGTTTTGGATGTTTCATGTAGTCTTCGTAAAATCACCGGGCGAACGAACAGTGTGTTGTTGCCATTGAAGGACAGTGAAACTATTTATGAAGGTTAAATGTGGGACTGCGCGCTTTACCCTCGGTAGCGAATACCACGTGGTTTGTTGTAAAGTTCCGCCACCTGGTGGTCGTCTCCACTCCCTTTCAACACAGAGCGCAACTTGGTGATCACCCATTTCTCGGTGCCGATGTTACAATGATATCAAACGGTAGCAAAGAGAACGATCTATATCTGCTTACTGTAGGTCCTGGTAGGTCTTGTCCGTGGAGCGCCCAAGAAGAATCCAACTCCAACCTCCGTAACGTGAACCTTATACAATCATGTTAATAGCACAGTACCCATAGGCCAAAAGGAATAAAATAGCAACAAAGCCATGCGGGAGTTGCTATATGGAGCCTAAATCTAAGCCTAAGTCCAAAAGTGAGAAAGTAACCTTCTTCTCGCTCTTCAGCGATAGTTGTTTCTTGTTTGCCGCTAAAACTGAGATATTTCATCCTCTCATCGTATGGAGCAAAAAATGGACAACTAATGTGAAACTCATTCTTATTCTCGCTGCTATAGCGCACTAAAAGAGCATTCTCAAAAGTAGGCACATAACTGGATTTACCAGAATTAAAGGTTTCTAATGATCGCTGGAAGTCTATAAAACTGGTAAAGTCCGTGTCTCGTACAAGGTTAAAAAATGGATTGCGATACAATTCTTATCCAAGGTCTTTGCGACACTTCGAAATGGCCTGAGTGCATACGGTGGCGAAAAACTCATAAACCTTTTTCTCATTGTTGAATAATTGTAATTTCAATTGTTTAGAGCAATGATGTAATAACTGATTGTCCTGGCCTCTCTCACAAAGCCACAGAGTCAGGCTATCTTCTAAGTCTCGAAATTGTGCACAGCTGATGATCTGAAAGAAGTAAATGATTGATGATTTAGCATGATGTGTGCGAAAGTAGTGAGTATAATGTATCTCAATGAGTGTCCTAAGTCTTTTGCAACTAATTATAATGTAAGATTGCCAAGTCTAGCTTAACATATCGCAGCTTTTAGTGAATTCTACCGAATGAATTGAAAGCTAAAAAACTTTACATATTATTTCTCCCGCTTTGCTTGACATTGTGAAATTGGATTTTTCATACCCACGGCGTATACCTCTTCACCAATATTGCTTCGAGACTCATACTGAGAGCGATTGGGACGCAATATTTCGTCTACATGACAATGATGGTGCTCCGTAATATATTGTTAGTGTTGGCGGTTGCTGCCGACCATCTATTGAAATTTGGAGAAGTTAGGTTTCACCAATAAGTTTAAATGAGTTTATAGAAGCTTTTATTCTAAATTTGTGAATTTGAGAAGCGCTACTATGGCATGCATGAAACTGATCCAGTTAAACAAAATTTCTCTTCTTACTACTTTGTTTCTCTATTTACGTAAAATTCCCGACATCATGTTCATCAATCGCGCTGTAATAGCCTATTGGCATTCATTTTGTTCCAAAGCATGCACTACCCACGATCTTTCAGCTTTTCTATGTGCAGGGATTTAATTGCTTTTTAGTGAACTTTTCGTCACCATGAATCCTGCCAAATATTGGTCGAGTACCTCTACTCTAGATTGTTCATATAGACCTCGCTCAATAACAATAGTAATCTGATAACTCGATAACATGTTTCAAGTCTCGCTATTTCGAGGTCTCGCATGGCACTTCTGCAGTACTAGCAAACTGTTTCGCCTTTCCAAGCTCATCAAAATCATTCGGGTCGTTTAGGGTTTATTCAAATCTGAAAAAGCCATACTAATAGGTTGCAACATGGCAGCTGAACTGAGTTTGTTACAGACATTTCTTGCAGAAATATTCAGTCTCGGGGGAGCCGAAGCTTAGTGGTTCCAGAGCGGGACCAAAGCAGCACAGCGCCTCAATTAGCATAGGCCGTCTTTGTAATTCACGGGATCTCAGAAAATATGTTGGTTGCCCTTTGATACGATTACGTTTAGAACTTGTGCATTATTTTAGTGATTTATAGAACAACCTGCCTTCTGGTAATGTTTATTGACGATCGTTATGTGAATAAGTGTCAGTTGCTAATAGAAAATCCAATTTCTGCTTATTCTTGTGAAAAAATCATAATTTTCCACAGCAGTTTGCTCTAACAGATGAAAGTAATATTTCAGAGTCTTCGCTAGATATGTGGTTGGAATGAATACTCTACCAATGTTTTTTCATCTGAACCAGCGATGAAACTCTCGAGAATACGAGCAAACTTTTTCTTATACGATGGATTCTCTGTAGTCTTATTGCAACAAAAACTCTTATAGCTTTGTATATAACGTGCACGGTAGCACAGTTTTGAACTTGTGAGTAATCGTTCCATGATTTATCATCAAATATTCCTTTGTGCTCAAGTGATTCGGAATTTGCGTGTCATCCTCGTACCATAATCGAATTCGTTGATCATTGAAAAAAAGAATAAAACGATTGTGAGAGGAAAAAGGTCAGAAAGACAGAATTAAGTCTTGCTGAACATATTTAACAAATAATTTGAAACTCATTAGGTGGCAGAAGATGTTTATTTCTTATAAAACCTATCTCTTCAAAACGACTGCTGTGAGAAAATTAGTGATCAAAAGAAATAGATTCGTTTGCCTTTAAGACATTGACGACGACGTTAAATCACATACAAGAGACGTTTTAGCCTCTGTGAGCTCTTCAAATGTCCTTTTGCTTTTGATGATTTTCTTAGGCGTACACTACCTCACTTCTGCATTTCTTGTATTCTAACTGATGGCATTTCTCTGCGCAATTTCTTTTATTTCGTTCCGCACTTTGTCCATAATAGTTGGTACCACTAAGCCAACTACACACTAATTTTTAGCATGGTCTTTCCCCTGAACGGCAGTATCCGCTGAGCAGCGCAGCGTTCTTGTTCAAGTTTTATTCTGCGCCCTTGTTCACAAATACGGTTTCATAGTTGATTTTTTACGGCCTTTCTTCTTATAATGGCTTACATGACTCAGCAAACGGCTCTGAACCAAAAAACTTGTCAAATCTGGTTTCTAGACTAACAAAAAGGATTGCATGCGAATGGAAAAGTGCAATTTCTGGTATTTTTTCAGCTCTATATCCATCAGAAATTTCTTGCAAATTTGGTCGAAATTCACGATTTGAAGAAGTGATCCTTCTCATTTTGCTATATTTTTTATTCTTTTCACAGCTTCATCTCGAATGCCAGTCGTTAATAATTCATACAAATACATCGGTTTTCTCAATATGAAGAGAATCACTCGACCTTTTACCAGAATGTTTGTCATCGAACGTCTGGATTTCACAAAATGAATAATACACAGTTTGGTCACATAGTCGAAAAACATACCATACACAGTACGCAATACTGCACAGTTTAGTAATTACCTTAGCCCTGTCGGAATCAGCTTCGTTAGCGCAACTCCTTTCGACTTACTCTCTTTAGATCCATTGGGGAAGGCCGAATAAAATTCCTTGTTGTATTCATTTGTGACCAATGTTTTCAATGTCCTCATGGTCACTCAAAGCCATAAGTTGGTGCAAACATTCTATTTACGTTATTGATTGCCCGATAGCATGAATTCGGAAGAAAACTAATTCATTCGGCTGATGTTTCGACTCGTCTCGTCTATTTCACGACTGATCTGAGCCGCTCCACATTGAAGTTCATCTTGTCTCATGATAACTTGAGCGGAGACTTCAAATAATGCACTAATCTCCTGAAGAACAAAGACTTCTCTCAAAGCTCTAGAGTCAATTTGGATGGACATTTGCCTGTTTTTTTCGCAGCAGTCACTATGGTGATCCACGTCTTTTTCAAGATCAATGAGCATAGAAATTATTTGATAACAGTGCAATATACTTTGGTGTTGGGATATTGAACATCATTGGCTTGTGCACCGTAGCTGGTTTTCAACGTCTTCCATAACATGGAGCAGAGGAAAAAGTGGGTGAAAGTGTCAGGAAAAAGCGATGAACATAGAGAATACGCATAAATTAGTAGAAGCATCAAAATCAGTGTTTCCAGACAAAGCATCTGCTTCATTTATATGAGAGGTGGTAGCACAATGGAATACCCATCGTATAGCAAAACTGAGAAGCTAGACGAAGTTCATTAATTTAAATGCTACCGTTTATTTTGATTTCACATTGCATATAGGGTTTTTGGCTTAAAGAATATTTCTGTGTAACAATACCTTTCATTCGACAATTTTGAGATTTCCTCAAAACAATATAATCGGATAAACTATGTTGTGCTTTTCATGAGGTTTTTTATGGCACCTATATGGTGGAAGCGAGGTCTCAAAATAGTGGATTAAAAAGCATTGTTACATATGCTCTGTAACAGCCGTAAGTCATGCACTCGACAATCACTCTGTAGGAAACACCACGGTGATTCTTTCACCGTAGTTTGAGCGTGAGGAGTTTGGCGTCGATTCTCCCACATATGTTTACATGTCCCCGAAATGATTGAATCGAAGGGCACCGTGCAACTGATGAGGCTGTAAAGCCGAAACATGTGTCATGCAGTATTCAAGTGCCACAACGGATCTCACGAAAGGCTCAAGTTATGCTATCAGATTAATATTTCTGTGTATTGAAACTTATGTCCCGACAAAACACCTTTTAAAGATTTTTTGCAACTAAGTAGAATAAGGGTGTGCGTATGTCTTAGTAAATTAAAGGTATTATTGCAGTTCTAACACAACAGCTTTTCATTCATTATCACTCTACTCCAAAAAGGTAAGTGGGCAGAGGAAAAGCTTTGCACGTCTTCCTCCATTTGGAGGATGGGAGAGTGATGAGAAAATTACGTTCACGCCCTGCTGATCCACATTCGTTCGTTGATTACCCCACGCTCTATTCTCCCGCCGCTCTACTTATAATCCGCGAAACTTTTCATTGATGACAATACACACCTTCTTCTATTTAGCACTGCCGTTGTATTCGTTTAGCTCTAGGAATCATTGCTAGATTTACCACTTCAGTGTGCTTGCGTTGTATTCTTGTTGCTAATCTGTGGAGCGGATCACAATAATTTTCTTTGATGCAACGCGAGCTCAAAAAAGTTCATTTTCTCAATAGACCTTCAGACTAGGAGTTAGTCGAATGTCAAGAATCGGCTCTAACAGAAGTTTCAGAAATATGAGACCCTTTCCTAGACTTGTAAAAATGAGTGATTGTCTGTCGTGCTAGCGTTTAGGAAAAAAAATTTATCAAAGTGAGAGGATATTAACCGAATGAAAATCTTCTGGAGCCTAATTTTGGACGACAAAGACTAAAATCGTACGTACGAGGGTCAGGTAGACTTCCGGAAAATTTCTCTGATTTATTTTTTATTGGCATTTTCATTTTAGTAAGGCAACACTACCCCTTTTATATCGTTGCTATTGATTACGACGATAAGTAAACTTTCTAATAGGGCATGCAGAGTCAGAATTGAACACTGCATAAAATCTCTCAGGACTTACGCAAAAGTGGCATAAAAGAAACATGAATACTTTTCTGATGACAAACCGCTAAATTTAGCAAGGAAGTTGCTTAGAAATCCCAAGGCTGCTTGAATTTCTCAACTGTGTTGTCACTATTTAGTCTGGCTCGGCGTTACTCAAGGGAACCAGCATAACAACGCGTTAAGGTGCAAATTTCCTTTGCAGGAGAGCTTTCCGTTGTTGACATGCAAATGTTCTTAAGCTTTCCTTCCACTTCCAATTTCTCTCGCTTTTTCTCTCCCCTTCTCCCTCTCTCTCCTTCTCTCCGTCCCTTTCTCTCCTTTTTCTCTCTTTCTTTCTCTCTTTCTTTCTTTCTTTCTGCTTATTTTTCTCTTTCCCTATGCACTAAAGCTTATGTATTTTCTGTAATTTTTGAGCTCAATCAAAAATAAGAAAGTTGTGATTCATAGACATAAAGTGGTGGAGAGATGAGATCGACTTTTTGATTGAATTATTATAAAGTAATGCGAGCCAATTTAATGCAATACATGTGATAAACAAGCTATGTCTTCTACATCAGATTCGGGCCTTCGCAGAGTTCACTAAGTCCATGGACCCATTTTCGTTGTTTTGAAGATAATTCACGTTTTCTTAGTACAAATTAGGTTCGACTATAATAGCTGAATCACTGAAACCTGAATTTATTATTTTTTTTACGTTCCTAGCACTTGCATAATTACTATTCAATGCTGACTGCTCTAACACACTCTACTCTTGGATTCTGATTTATTTGAGATCTGAGATAGTGATTGATGCTCATCTTTTTCAGTTGAAATAATTGCATAGTGGAAAACACAGCGCTTTTGCGTTAAATTTCTTCTTAATTATTCGATGTTGTTCAGTTTTACCAAACTGTGAAATTCTTCCTGCTTTCACTGCATGCTTTCAATCAAGAACCATTAGCTTTACGAGTACTATTCCCTATTCGCACCCATTTACACTCTTTGCTACGAACGATTTCAGATTTCTTCCATAGCTTTAGTTGGCACTCAATAGTTCAAATTTCGAAATCCCACTGTTGTACTTTAGTTCTGAAAAGACGCTTTTAGTGCGATGTAGCAGTGGAAATAATATGATCTTTTAAGTTCGCCAGGTATTCATGTTAATTATTCTGGAATCTCTTTGTTACGTAGAGAATCCGGAGTTTTAAGCACTGTAATTGAAAAGGAAGCTTCCTTCCACCGTATTGTAGATTAGAGTTTTCCATTTTTGAATCAGATTGTCACGTTAAGTCGCTACTAAACTGAGCCTAAGCCTAGACTCGAACAGCCAAAGCCTATGCATGAAAAGTATATGAAAGTGTAGAGGAAATTCTATACTACCAGAGTCATATACTTTGTCTAAAGCTTTTTTGGAGCAAAGAAAGAATCCCAAATTCAATAACAAAATTCGTACGTCACATGTGACACACGTTGCGCAGTGGATTAAGCGCGACATCGATAGTATAGCCACTCACGCAACCTAGCCGCCAAGGAGCGCGCCGAGTGATAAACCCAGCATTATTCTGCCTGCTATAGCGTACTATAAATTCCTTCCAAAATTAAAGTATATCATTGAATTTCTACCTGTTTATGCTATCTACTTGCTATAAACTTTATGAAAAAAATTGTCCAACGAAAAGCCCTAGTGTTGTAAAAGATAATATTACTTTCATTGCTACAGTGCATCGTGAAATTACTTCTCAAAATTAAGCACTCCAATGAATTCATTGAAATTCCAGCTATGCAATGATTTTAACTCTAAAAAGGAACTAGAAGACGTGTTTTTCTCAAAGGGCTGCAAATGGATGCGGTTAGGCAAAAAGTACCGCTTCATGCCCTTATTACGAAAATGGTTCTCTGACGAGGCTTATGAGTATCATCTTGTCAAAAGCAGAATAATCATAAATCTCGTTTTGACAACAACGGCTGAAAATAGAGATTTGAAAGAACAGAATGGAACGAGCAGTTTGAAAGACATTGATGAAAATGCTCCCTGATAAAGAAAGTGTGGCTGCATCGAAATCCTCTATTCAGAACTCTGTGATGTTAAAGCCTACGATGGCGAAGTTCAACACCAATGAAGAAGTCAAGACAAGTAATTGACAGTTCGCAAATCTCTGGCAAAATGTTTTTGAACAACTGGAGAATATTTTTCGCTAATTTAATTACCTAGGCGAAAAAAATAGACTTATACAAAAGACTGCTCTGCTGCTGTAAAGGTGCAATCAGTACCGCGAAGTGTCATTTTTGACGTGAAATAGACATTATGTCGTCATAAAGAAAGATCTTCTACTTGTTCTAGCATTTTTCATTTCAATTTGTAGATCTCAATGTGAACATAATTTTGTGTATTGAAAGATGAAAGTTGGAAACATTTCGTTAGCAAATATGTATCGGAATCAATTACTTTTATCGTGGATATTTTAGACATCATTTATGATGTCGAAAGAAAAATATTTACCGAAACATGTCAACATTCAACGAAATTCTTTACCTTAAGTAAGCAAAATTACAATGTCTATCTTTCAGTTTCAATATCCTCTAACCTCACACGTTATCCAGGAGTTATGGCGCGGATAAAGAATAAAAACTGATAAGATAGCTAGATGAACTTTGAGTCTTTAAACACACTAGGTTTTTTTTGTCAATAAAATGTATTGAATGCTTTACAGCACAGTAGTGATGTCTCATGTTTCGACAGTCTCACCTTCAGAACCGTCTCGTGGTTTTTCAAGTCTTTTGATTAATTCTTCGAGACAAGCCGAAAAGAGTTTATTGATGGTTGTGTGGTGACTCACTTATTAATGTGATGCCCATGTAAGTAGTTAGAAGGCTGTGAGGAAGGCAGAGGACAGTTTGGAAAAATTATACTAATCACGCGTATGCCTTATACTAGAAAAATGATTTGTGAGATAGTTTTCAATTTGAGATAGTGAGGTTCGGTGAGACTCAGTCATTTGAATTCATTATTTGTTCAAAAGATTAGCATCATGTCGACAAGGACTAAAGCTCAGCTCTCTCTTCTACTGTTGGGAAAGCGTCTGAGAGCCGAAAAAAATTGATTTGGCGTGCCTTCAATTCTCAGTCTTTTGCTAAATGCTTCTTTTTTCTGTGCTTTTTCACTTCTTGCACCTCTTCGTATGCTTGCTTCTGGAATATTCCATGGTAATAGTCTGCTAAGTTCTTCACATAAATGCATGAAGTTTCAACATTTCCACTGTATGACGAAGAGCGGTCAGCTGTCCTCTGCAATCTATAAATTCCAGTTTGTTTTCGGCTCCAAAGAGGCTACAGTGTCAACAAATAAACAAAAAACTCCATTTTCTTTGGTAAGATGAAGATTTCATGTTTTATTTTCCTTGTGATAAAATCTTCTAAGTTAAGTTTTGGAAAAGAGTTTTTTCCGTCCTCTTCTTTTCAAGGTCTCCTCTATGATATCACAACATGCACGGGTACGTAATATTACCTGCATTTTATTTCAGAGCCAGTAAAATTGGCTGATGGGAAAATAAGAACACTTCATTAGGATCTGCACATCTCTTCAGAATAATAAGCATCTCCCTATTTCGGTAGCTTAAAATCCCATAGTTCTGGAAATGACGAGTTCTTAACATCGGTTAATTGACGAGTCCCTCAGTTAGCAGTTAACGATATAATTGGAAAGGTAGTTGTTGCTAAGCGAGTAGTTGGTGAGTGAGAGAAGGTTTCGTAAAGCAACTCATTCAACGTCCCGAGCGTAATTTTACATGATAATCTGAACTTTTTCATTGGTCATATTTGAACGCACATGCTGCGATTTTCATTTAACTTCATCGCTCAATGACATTACTTCTCCATCGTGATCGTTTTGATGTGATCGAACAGCTGGTAGCACGTGATTTCCTCTGTCGAGGACGAAACGTTGTTATGAATATTCACTGCTTCGAATCGTGTCTATTCTTATTTATCCAATTACTAGAACCCATATTCGTCTTGTGCCCTTTCTGGCACTTATATCTATTCAATTTGTTTCCCTGGATCCATGAAGGATCTTCGAATTCGTGAGTCGGTTGAGCTGCTGCTTCAGGATATTTGGTCATTCTTCATGGATATTGTTGCATGATTACATAGCGTGATTTACGTCTCAAGCGACTTTACATCTTTTGTCGTACGGCTTCCCTACTCGGTGTGCTTCCGACCACCTTCGGTGCAACTATTATCAACAGTTTAAATATAAAATAAGCTCAATTTATTGCATTCAACATCTTTTGTTATACCCGATCATTCCTCATTGCATGTAACAGTGCAGTCGAGGTATACGTTTGTTTGTTTTGTTAAAGAAGAGAAAAGCGGACTTCGGTGCAATTTTTGTTTGGCCACGATTATTTTGACTAGCTATGAGTAGTCTGCCTCGATATATAAATATATAATATATATATATATATATATATATATATATAGGGCCCTGTTTCAAACCTGCTTCGGAATAGACAATCATCTTATCAATCCAAGTCAGGAAGTGACTGGTAAAATGTAATGTGTGATACGTAATAAATACGTAACGATGGTAATCAATACGTGATTTTCAATAATAATGCGTAATAAAATGACGTAAAACACGTAATACGTAATAATAATACTATATAATTGCTAAGAATGTTTGAAGCCTTAGCAAGGTTATTACGCCAGAGCCATACACGTGTTTCGGAGGTCTCGTCCCCTCGTCACTGGCCACGCCCCACATTAAATCCTCTAATAATAATACTTTTAGCACCTTAGCACTTTATTTGATTCGTCATCACAGTGCTTTTTTTCACTGTGCAAATCTCAGTACTTGTTGCATTGAATTCGATGTTCGTCTTCTTCTTGAACGTCGTAGAATACTGGTTGAGTGAGTCTCCTTGCAGTCTCGAGAATAGCCTTGCTGAGGCGTTCGATAAAACGTTGTTGACTGTCGGACAGAAGTGGGAGGGGTGGAGCTTGGCTCCACGCGCGCCATGACCAACATCACAACCACTTGGCCACGGCATTGCAATAATATTACGAATAATAATAAGTAATAATGCGTAATAAAATTCCTCTCAAAAGTAAAATTGTCGTTGAAATCGCTGAGATTTAAGCTCTTGAATAATTATCGAATGTCTGAGAGAAAACTTTTATACAGCGAGAAAGGCCTTTAAACAGCGTGTATCATAATTGATACATTTGATACACCTCGTCTCTTAAGGGTTGAACTTGATGGAAGAGCTCCATCCAGTCCACACGGTGCACACTAAGCTTGGAGAATTGGGGAACAGCTTAACTAGACAATCCGTGATTTCTAAAATTCAAAAGTAAAGACTGCAAGTACGGATAGAGGATGCATTAATGTAAAGGTGATAAATAGAACGATAAGGTGTGAAAAGGTATTATAGGCTACTACAGTGGACAGTCGATTGATGGGTGAACAGATCGAGTTGACCGGCAACGGTTTCGTGGCACACGAGCAACGACCACGTGCACCGCTTCAGAAGCAAAGCACACATGGTGAGCATCATCATTTTTCGCGACTATAACCTCCAAGGTTCTTGCACTCAAAAGTGATGAAAATGTAAGTGACTTCAGATCAAAGACATTGCAGACGCGCACAATCGCTCAATAAATCATTAGTTTTCAAGTGCATGTGAACAAGTGAATATGCACATTTTAATTACTTTTTATTTCATGGATTACGAAGATTGTTTGATGTTCTGGAAGGATTCTAATGCTAAACACTGCTGCTGTTTGAGTGATTCGAGTGAGTACTTGAGATAAGTGCAAGAAGTATGTCAGAGCAGTAAAACAAGCTTACAGTGACTTTTGTAACATCATTGACGATTTGTTACAGCTCAACCCTCTGCTAATAGTTTGTTGGCGCAATCATGAAATAGTTTCGGTATTACCTTTTTGAAAGTTTAACAAAGCGGTTGCCATGAAAGCGGTGAATAGATAAACATCGTACTATTATGTGTAAGAAACAGTTAGCATTATTTGTTCGAAACCTTTGACACTTTGTTAGCATTAATTCTCAAATTTCGAATGTTTTCACTGTATTTTTCGCAGTGTTCTGATGTTTCATAGATACCTGAGAGAATTGAGTGGTGAGCAAGAAATAGGACCTCTAACGAGAGTCGAACCCACGTCTCCTCTATACCGTCCATATTTTTGCTCACCACTCAACTCTCTCAGGTATTAATTTTCACTCAAATATCCCGGTAGTGCAATCTCCTAACAAGCAGATTTTTAGACCTCTTCTAGTCAATTTACGCTATTGGAATAAAAAAGCAATTTTGAGGAATTTTCTGTTAGAGCTGGATCTGTGGGCGGGAAACGGCGAAAACACTCCACATCATCGTTGAATCTGGTAAGCCGTCACTGACTAGGTAGGAAACTTTGGAGAAGAAAGTCACAGAACTCTTAACATCACCGATTATGACCATTCAAAGAGGCATAACTTGAGGCAGTTTAGAATAAAAAGTGCATAAGCTTCCGCTCTCAAATTTGTGCTGCATTCTTCCTGTAGCAAAAAAATTCACACTTACATCAAATGACGTGCAGTGAAAAATGCACGACGATTTTTTTTGACGATTCTCTGATCGAGGTTTGATAATTATCTGCAACACTTCCCGGAACGTATCACCTGTATCACCTGTCGTCCCGTTGATCGTCGAGTGACTCGAGCGGGTACCATCAAATCTTCCATTTTCCCTATCGCGTGCAAGAGTAGCCCAGTGGGTCCTCGTCGCTCTAGGGGTTCGCTGAGCGTCATATCTTTCTTCTATCGCTTTCGTGAAGAAATCGGACCAACGGGTCGGTGGTCTTCCTTTAGAGCGCTTGACGTCCCGAGGAATCCAGTCGGTAACGGCTCTCGTTCATCGGTTGTCGTTAAAGCGCATCACGTGTGCGCCCCACTTTATTTTCGATATCCTGGCGCGTAGAACGAAACATATATTGCCTGAAAATCCCAAAGATCTTACGGAGCTCTTCATGAATCTCAGCAGAATTTTTGAGAGGTACGATTCTTCTGTGTTTATCGGTTTATCGGTGAATTGGCGAAACAGTGCCTGCAACCGATGTTGATTAGCTAAGAGCAACAACATCTGCATACCACACTACCACTCTTGCAAAAGCTCCAAAAATTGCTATACGAGATTCAGTCTTGCCCGGTTTACTGAAAATTAGAATTTTTTCCGTAGTCGAATCTTGCTTCTTCGAAACATCTTTACAATTACTCCCTGATAAAGTCTTCTACCACGGAGCTGCGACTGGAAATGCCTGTAAAAAACGGTGAGTTTAAGTAGGTTAGCTTTTCTTGTATGAATAAACCAGTATTCGAATTTCTGTAGGCTAATAGTTCTAGTTTTTTTTTCATAGCAAAGCCGAGATCTATTAATCAACAATTCGAGCTCTTTCCAGCCTGTTGTCAAAGTAGGTGTGAGGTTCAACTTTATTAAAATGAGATTTCGATGTCCATTGACGACGCTTTTGCTCTACTGTGAGCGACTTTGGAACCAATTCGTTCATTTTGAACGTCAATTTCTTAGTTTCAAAGTAAGTCAGGCGAGCTGTCGTCATCGGCCAACATTGTTTGTCTTGATTATGCTTGCTATTATGTGAACCACGCATCTAGCAATCGACCAAGCGTTGACTTCCAATAGGTTGTTATCCTACTTCATTCTTTCTATAAGGTTCTTGTAAATAGTTTGGATAATTTTGTATGATGCGATCACATTTCATCTTTTTCTTTTGAAGTTAATCAAAGTTGTTGCAGAGTGCAAAGCTTCCTGTTTATAATGTTATCGTACAGTTCATCAAATACTACGTTACTAAAAACTACGAATATATATTTGGAGCTTTTTTGGTCACTTAGTGATGCCATATTACTCAAGTGGTATCTTTTACTCTTTTATCTCTGTTATTCTCTTTTATTTAGTTATTAGTAAATTATACATCATACATATATTAGTATCTCATTCATTTATTATTTATTATTGCTCTTTTTGGTACATTATCGCTTAAGTGCCTATCGCATGCCGAGGAAAGTGCTGCAATGGTCGACATTGTCTCTTCCTCTAATTGTGTTACTATTGTATTACTATTGCGTGCTTAAGAACCAGCAAGGATATTTGTCAAAGCTCTGAATATTTGCTAGGCCATCGCTTGTCCCATGTTTTTGCTGAGAAAGACTCAACTGAGGCTCTTTTAGACGATAAATTATAGCCCGACTAGGCGCTAGCTAATGATGTCGTGTCAGCATCCTTCCTTGTGCATTAACAATGTATCGCTACCTTCCCATCGATTCCCTTACATTCTGACTACTAACGTGTGAATGACTTAATTATCAATATTGATCGTAGGTTCCATGTACGCTTGAATATGTTCATGTCGGGATTTGGCTTTCTGCGAGTGATTACTAACGAAACATAATGTTAGACTTTTGAACATCATTCGAATAGCATGGCAACGCTTCCTGAGATAATATACAGTGAGTGTTAAATTTATCAAGTAAAAGTCAACACGATCTTCTCTAATGCTCTTTCTGAAGTAATATTTGTTGTCTCGTTTGTTCTGTCTCGCCACAAAATCACTTTGGTCTCTTAAGTGGCAAACTCTTCGGATGCGCTGCAGATTCTCTTTCTAAGCTCTGCAGATTCAAACAGCACTTCTATATTCTTTTGAGACTTTCTTTTTGATTCTGTGGAGCATTATGCAATGTAGGACAGAATTGATGATTACCTCTCGGTTCTGCGATTCCACCTCAATTTATTATCTTGAGTTTCTGAATAGAAAAATGTTCTTAGTGACTCTCGAACTATTCGTTTTTAGAACTAACATGAAGGTGTGGAGTAAGCTAGCAGTATTCGCCTTGCTTATAGTCCGTAATAACATTATCCAAAAAGAATAACTATGGCCAGAACAAAACACAATTTACCACCGTTTTTGAATTCTATTTATTGAATATTGATGGTCTTTTCGAGCCAAACATGTGGACCTTTGTGAGCATTTATGCAATGCGACACACGTGTTTCGGCCTTGTAGCCACGTCAGTGGCAAGGTGTTTTTCGGTTCAGTCAGTTTCTGTAAGAGGATATACTTCTATAAAGAGGAATCAAAGCCAAGCATTTGCACTCAACATACGGTAAAGAGATCACCGTGGTATTCGTTCAGAGTGATTGACTGCCGTTTTCTTGGCTTACGGCTATTGCACCACTAATATGTATATGTATATATATGAGAGCGCAGGTGGCGCAGTGGTTAGGGGTGCTCTGAGTTGTAAACAAGGTCGATGTTGCTATCTCGGGCTCATGGCTCACCAAGCCATCCATCCATGTATATGTATATAGTAGAGCTTCTATATATATATATATTTATATTTATTTATTTATTTATATATATATATATCGCCAATCAATCACTTTGAAAGAACGCCACGAGTACGTTGAGTGTAAATAGGTCGACGTAGATTTCTCTACATAGGCCTATATCCTGCTGGCTGGCTGATCAGAAGGGCATCGTGCTACTGATGAGGCTCAAAGGCTGAAACATGTATTAGCTCTCTAAAAGTGCCATAAGATAAAAGAAAGGCTTGGAATATGCTGTAAGGATGTGATAATTTCGAGTAGAAAATTTTAAGTGTAATTTTAAGCAACATTTTTATCGAGTAAGATCCATGAAGAATAAGTTAGTTGCAAATGTTACTATGATGACGATTTGCAGTTCGAACAAGCGAAACCCAAGGTTTACTGTGACACTATCTATTTCGGCTGATTCTTTAAAAGCTCTTTCGCTAAAAGTCCCACATCCACTGGTGGGACAAGAGCATTCGAGTTTTGAATGGCAATGTAGTCCTGGGCATTATTTAAAATCGAGGAACTCGTATGTTTCAATTTGTGATTTTCGTTGTGAAGTTGACAAACCCTTTTTTTTGAGACCAATCGCTGCACTGAGATCATCCTTTTTCTATAAGGGAATAATCTTAGTGTAAGAATCCCACTGCAGTCGATAAGGAAGCTTTCACCTCGTCAAAAAGTAAGAATTAAACTTGAAGAAAATGTTATGAGAAGTAGTGGCTGAAGGAAGCCACTTAGAGAAAAACCCATAAAGAGTAACACTTTCATGCCACATGTCAGCTGTATTGGAGTTATGAACTTCTGAGAGGATTTGTATGATTCCGGTATCAACTATATTCTATGATTCTTCTCAGCTACCGTTGTTTCACAAAAAATATCGCAAAGCGGATACTTTGTTTTAATTTAGGCCTCGTTTCATTCATATCCCAATATTCTAACAAGATCACGTTATACAACAGATACAGTATCTAATGCAAAACATTGTTTACGGAATATTGAAGAATGAGTGGTGACGCTAATGTACATCGGTGGTGTAATGGTAGCACGCGTCCCCGATATTGATGAAACGCGAGTTCAACTCTTACCTGAGGTCGTATTTTTGCTCACCACTCATTTCTCTTAGGTATATATGAAACATCATAACACTGCAGAAAAAAGGTAGTAAAAATACTGGAAAATTTGGGTGTTGATTACATTGTACATCGTGCAATAACTCCACAGATTTTGAGCGAGACATTCTGGTTAAGTTCAATATATTGTAACAATGAATTATCATATGGCGATCATTCTGTTTGCTAGTAGAATAAGTTTAAACAACGGTCATTGATTTCATCATTATCCTTTCACCATCGCTTTCAGCTTCTCTAGAAAAGTATTTATTTCTACCTTTGAAAGGAAAAATCAGGTGAATAAATGAGCGTAAAGATTCTGATGCACGCTTCAGTTTTTGATGAATCAGTTAGAGCGGACTGACTAACAGTTCAAACTTATGTACAGTGTTAGTCAGTCGTAAAGCGTATGATCAAGCGAAACAGATGATATTCGTTTTATTTATCTTGCAATTTGTGCTTTGGTTATAATTTTGACCACACTCATTTTGTATTATCACTGTTATTGTTGATTCGTTCTGATTTCTGATTTTATTCTATATGTCGCAACACCACATCTTCCACAACTTTCACCATTTCTTTCATTTGAGTCTTTGTCTCACATTCGTCATTTACAAAAACCTTCAATTGTCACTTCAGCTTGGCTGTCATTAAATGATTTTGTATCCTTAATAAATCGCGTTGAATGGTTGAATGCGAGCTGAGAATCCCCTTAGATTGGCAAATAATCCCGAATCGCGGTATTTACGAATAGCTCTCCGCTAGTGCTCCCAGGTCGTACATGAAGATATTTATCGCCCTTTTAGGTAGGAACAAGTTGCTTGCAGACAAGTTTGGTACTGATGTATCGCCTCTAAAGGTGTTGGAGAATTGCTCAACTCAGTGAGGTCGAACAACCTTCTATACGTATAATGCACGTTTCGCAGACTGTGCTTGCTCTCTCTAATAATTAAGCAAGTAGTTTTTGATATGGTCAATTGACAGCAAATAGCTTTAAATATGGTCAATTTGACCAAATAAAGGCAGTATTGGCCGTATTCGGTGCTACACTGCAGAGATAATTCATTTAAGCAAACGCTCAGTGTCATCCCGATGGACATTTAGTGTTTCGAATGAATGTCGCCATGAATTTCCCATCTGTCACTGGGGCACACAAGAATACCGAGTAGATTCTGTTGATCGCCATGTCTTTCCTGAATATAATGTCGTGCCATTCTGACTTAATAATTTTTCACCTGTGTGCTTGATGCTCCACTGAATACAATTGCTAGATTTTCTTCTACGTGGACTTTCGATGCGACACGTGTGAGGTCTACGCAGTTTTCGTCATTTTGGTCTAAACTCTACGAACGCGTATGTGGTCTTTAGTTGTTAACCAGGTCACAGCTAATTTTCTCTTCCACTTTTATGATACAGAATACTTCTGACCTTACTTTGTCGCGTTCGATAACACTACAGTCCCGCTTGCAAGCGTACTGATCTCCAACGTGTGTGCTCCCACAGAAAAATCGTACTTCTGTAAGTTTCCCTAGCTGCTCGCTTACTTTTGCTTATTTTTGGAGCCACGTTATCTATCATGTTGATTTCATGAGCGAAATACTACTACCACCTGTATTACCGGCAAGTACTACCTGTATTGTTTACAACTGTAATCTCGTCATCGCCGAATGATATCAGCGGCCACCAGACATTTCCATTTTTTTCTCTATCGCATGTCAAAGTAGCCCATTGGATTGCTGTCGCTCTAGGAACTCGTTGATCATCATACCTTCCTTCCAGACTAGTAATGGTGAAATCTGACCATCCGGTTGGTTGAAGTGATCCAGGTAGTGATCGCGAACGATCTTATCCATTACCTTTCTGAAAACTGCAAGTGTTCCGTTAGGGCGACGCAATGCAATCAACTTAGTCCTGGAATTGGCAAGGTTTCGGTAAGCTTTGCGAATGCCTTTTCCACTTATTGCAGCTTCGGCCACAATTTATCTCTTTAAAACCTTTTTCTATCGTTTCTGTGCAGTGTTTCGCAATCTTGAACGTCAATTATGTGCTGCGTGTGGGTTGCGCTCTTTCACATTGTCGTATCAGACTGTTTCTGGAGACAAACGTTTTTCGATAACTTTGGAACCCTTCATTTTCATAGCTCTAACGTAAAGATGTTGGGCGAGCCGATCGTATTCTCTTTCGATTTCATTCCAATATCTGATTAAAAAAGGAGTCGAGTAAACCCCAGTTAATGATTTTGGGCTGCAAAATTTCCGCATTTCGACACTTTCACCAAATCAACTGCTTTTTATTAAGAGGAATCAATTGATTGGCAATACATTTACCATCATGATTAATACTATGTAGAGATTTGCTGAATAAAAATTGCCGGTAAGGCCACTTAAAAACTGGTTGTAGTCTTTGAATTTATCCTCCCGTGATGCTGCTTCAGCGAGCGGGAGAGACGATAATTCGAGGGAGCAATATCAGGATTATACGGTAGGTGTGATACCGTGCTCCAGCTCACTTTTCCAAACGCGGCCGATCGACTTTGCAATGTGAGGTGGTCGGTCAGTGCATGAGATGTCCATCAAGACATCACTTTGCGTTAGCCAATTTCATTCAGATGGCGAGAGGTGGTGCTACGGGCCGTTTGCAATTGTCTGGCTATAGAGCATTCTTCACTATACCACCGCCTTTTGGTAATAATTCGATTTCAAGTGGAAAAAATCTGAATAAAACACTAATGTGAAAGTAATCATAGGACAGCCTAACAGTTCTGCGATTTTGCAGTAACGCATTTCTCTTACTCGCAAAAAATAGCTGTGAAAAGGGTACGATGGCGTATTCTCGTTTAGAATTTTCAAACAACCATATCACTGATTTGAGAGAACCTTTGATTTACTAATATGCGATGCTACTCTCCACAACGAGTCTCCCACTTGCACTGTGAGTTACCACTGATGGTTTTGGTCGTCATGATAAACTCAGATAGCCTCTCACCTTAGTCGTTCCATGTCAGTCCATGCCTCTCATTGTCAAGTATTTTAAGCGCTCTTCTAGGTTTAGTTTCCACGTTGAAATCTCCGATGATGACCTTGACGAATAGATGATCTTCTCTTGAGAATTGTTCTAGGTCCAAATAGAACACTTCAATTTCGTTTCGTCATTGCTTGATAATGGTGCGTAAACAACGAAGATGATCAGAGCCGGAATTAGCTCACAAATAGCAAACCCAGTATCAGAATGAGCGTTTATCAAGCTACGAATAGGTGCTAATACCTTGTTCCTTGTTGTAAAACCACTCAAACCATTAGCCGAGCAAAAAGTGCACTCTGAAAGTGAAACGAAGTTTTATTCTTGTTGCTACATCGCACTAACAAGTTCTTTCCAAAAATCAATAACGGTGTTGAATATGCCGAGATTTAAGTATCGAATGATTGCTAAAATCAAAGGAAAAACGGTGAAAGATTTTGTCACGAAAGGGCTAACTCTGCAGAGGTGGAACGATCCAAATTAAAGAATATTTCCTCACCTATGTTACGGAATTACTTTTGATCAGCGATCACTTTCAGTCGTTTTTGACAACTGCAAAGAGAGAAGGCTACAATAACCAATTATTGCAAAAATTGGCTTCAGAGAATCCATCAGTCAGAGCTTCAAAATTTTATGCTATCATACTATTGAAATAAAGAAACTTATATTGTAGCTGTTCAGTTAGATGCGGCATTTTCAAATCTTGGTTGAAAACGCCCTTTGTATTGCCTCGACGCAGCTTAGTAAGATATGACCCAACCATTTCCAGTGTTCACAAAAGTCTGTAGAGCTCTCAAGTCCTCAGGTACTTTATTCATCAAATAATTAACGATATTCAACAAAAATTTAGCTATGTCGTGAATTAACTAAGCTTAGAACACCTATCGAATTCCTTAGTCAATTGTGCTTTTTGCTCTCATCTCTCCGTTCTAGAAATTGTGAAGTTGCTGTTTTGAAAAACTGTTAATTTATGATGGGGAAACAATTCATTTTGAGTGTCAAACCATGCCGCATGTATCCCATAACACCTCTCTGGCATGAACTGAGATACGTGTTAGGCACTTGCTAAGAATTTCGTATAAACGGTGGCACGAAAAGATTGTTGAAAGATTTCTCTCCTGATTTTTTTTACAAATTGTGTACTTGATTTTGTGTTCGCTATGTTTTTCTGCGTTTTTTGCTTATTTCTTATCTTTTATCTACTCTTAGCT
Source organism: Parelaphostrongylus tenuis (assembly GCA_019055375.1). Taxonomy (NCBI): domain Eukaryota; kingdom Metazoa; phylum Nematoda; class Chromadorea; order Rhabditida; family Metastrongylidae; genus Parelaphostrongylus; species Parelaphostrongylus tenuis. Next base: position 19,489 of record JAHQIW010006986.1, on the reverse strand, counting down.
GAATTTGCTTTGCGTTTGGGGAAAAAACGCAAGCTCCGGTTTCCGCTTTTCGTGGTCGCTTGTATTCTCGATTCCGCGCTACACACTTTATAGCATGCTACATAGACTTCTTCTCATTTCTATGACAAATCATCCTAACGAAAAGATTTAATGCCTTTCATTTGAATCGTCTATCGATCATCCATTTATTGTGCAAAACATTTGCGTCAGCTGAAACTCGAACCCACATTTCATCCTATACGGGGACGCGCGCTGAACCGTTGCACTACCGACTCCTGTTTTGACACCACTAGACGCTCAAATAGAAAGAATTCTGATTGATTATCAATACCCAATATTTGTAAGCATAAGTGGGTTCAATTTCGATATCGACTACCCATGCCAGACTGTTGACTGTTGGCTGTTGACAGATAACGCGTTGTGGTGTAGAAAGAGTGGTGTCGAAACGGGCGCTGGTAGCGTTACGGTACAGCACGCGGCCCCGGATAAAGTGAAATATGGATTCGCATCCTAGTTGACGCATGTGTTTTTGCACATCACTCTTCATCTTTGAGTTAATTATAACATCTTACTACCGCGAAAGGCGGTCAAAAAAAGTTCTCTTTTATTTATTATCCATATCCTACCGCTACACTCCACTTCTTCTATGATATAACTACGCCTCACTCGCGGCATCAGAGGCACTTCACCTTTCATGAAAGATCGCTCGGCCATAACTGCAAATTCACGCTACAAAATTGTTCATTGATTAACCAAATGTCGAGCGGAGCGAGTCCTCATAAAAGTGAGTAAAACAATGTCAAGCTTTAAGTTTGATCCCTAGCACTTGATGGTGGGCGTCAGAGTGGTTCGTTTGGAAAATCTGGCAAAATCAGGAATATTTTCGAAAGTCGCAACCTAAGAGAATTGAGTGGTGAGCAAAAGTACGACCTCAGGCGGGAAAAAATGCAGTAACACTAGAATTTCCAAAATCACAACATCAATCAACTTAAAAATTCTCAGTTTGCCAGGTTTTCAACCGAGTTCAGTGAGTTATTCTTTATTATTTGAAACTGCTGTATAAGTCTAGAATTTCTTCAGAGATCACCATTGGCACCGACTTGGATCCATTTAACAAACCGGAGCATGTGAATACGTTGAAGGTGAATAACGTTTAGATAAAACTATTGTTAATGGTTCTCGAACGAAAGACATGCCTTCGAACTCCCTCTAACACTAAGTTTTACCACTTTCCCCCAATATCGCTTTTTTTCGACATCGTATGAGGCTTTTTTTGCACCTTGACATATTCTCAGTATAGTTTTTTTTACTATATATAATATACTATATACTATATACTAGGATACTATACTAATATACTAGGATCTTCTCACAAGAGTACTGATATCAGAATAATATACTAGGATCTATTCACATGAGTACTGATATAGGATCGTAAGGTAACTTAGATCCCACGATTGCCCTCTCCAGTGAATCACTAATTTTTCCATTACTGCAACAGAGCCATCGTCCTGCCTTTCTCTCAAACGTGATTTAGACCAGAGTTCCATAAGAACTAGTAGCAGTTCCATTTTTTCATATTTTTATGTTAACTAGGAGGTTAAACAGCAAAATTAGTTTTAGTAGCAAATTAGACCTCCAAGAACTGCTGTTAGTAGTTCAGGGCCGTTCGCTGTACATCTTTGTCATTTTCTACACACTGGCTGTGTGCTTGATAGTAATGATGTTTGAGTTCTTCATGCCGGTGCTCTTCAATCCCAACTATCCAAACATGCAGTGACGTCTTCTGAATTAACCCACGTGGTCTTCTTCAATCCAACTCAGGACTTTACGCAGCCATCTTCCATTAATGTCTCTTCTTTTTTGGTGAGAAAAATTTTTGTTACGGGTGAAGTTGCACTTCTCCATTATGACTAGGTTGTCTGGGATTGTGTATCATATGTTTCGCACATCTATATTATTTTAAAAACTAAGAAATACTCCATTAGGGTCTTAGTATGCGCAGCGTATGCATAATCAGTGATATTCGCCCTTTCCTGTCAGTTATCGATTCTGTATCACCAAACGTTTGGCGTATCATTCTGTATTGTACTTGACTTCATTGTTATAACTGTGATTATTGTTCACAAAAATGCCTGTAACTTGGAAATAAATTATGGCTATCGAGTAAACAATGTACTGGTCATTCGTTCGCTACGGAGCCACACGCTCACCAACCCTTCCATCCTTCCGAGACAGACAGTTCAATACCTGCATTTATGCAGAATGGATGGTTGACAGCTTAAAAACTGGTCAAAACCGAACACTTCGTCCTTTATTCTCTTCATTAAATGTACCTCTGAAGAAAGGTAATTACATTATTATAGTTTTCTTCCTTGTCGATTTTTCGGATTAGAGCCGCAGCGTCTCGATGGGGAGCAACCTGAAAAAAGACTTACAAATTGCGGTCTACGAAAGTAATATGTTCTCTTGCTGATTTTTTAACCCGAAAGCCATGAAAAAGCGACTGCAGCTACAGACAAGTTATTTGTAATCCTATCACAATGCAGAGAGGTAAGTTGTGATCCCGCTGAAAAATGGTTTTTCCCTTCTTGGTTGAGAATTACATTAGCCGTACTTTGACTTACGTCACTGAAAAGCTCTTGACAAGTCGTCTATATTAGGTGAACAACCATCACCGGAGGCATGGGCAATTTTGTAAAGTCGCTCGTAGAATCACTTTGCTTCTATTTCAACCTAATTCACGTACCCGATAAGGAATATTGCTGTCATCGAAGAACAGCTCAGCCTCAGATTTCACCGTGTCCAAAACGCGCGGCCATATTGGTCTGAAATGTGTACAGCTTGGAGTACATTGAACGTGCAATCCCGCTACGTGAACATCATATACGTAGTTTTCGTTGATATATACTAAAGGACGGCCCAAGGACTTCAATGAGCTCTTTGAAGCATTTTTAGATTTGATTCTTTGTGTGATCTGAGCACCATTTTGAATGTTGGCCTTATCGACATAAATCAAGCAAGTCCGTTTATCACAAATGGAGGATCTTTGAGTTTTTCTAACTTCAGTTTTGTTCTTGAAATGTTCAAAATTTTATTACAAATACGAAGCATGTTACGAAATTATCAATGAATTAGTGGTTGTGTAGATATCATGACTCGAAGATTGAGAAGACTCTTGTGATTACTTTGAAACCGGAACTATTCATGACCATTCTTTTATCAGACTAATTAGAAACTCCCGGCCCCTGCAAACTCTGTGCACCTGATCTCCTCAAAGAATGAAGGAGACTGCTAGAAAACAGTGAGTGTGCAGGTGGCTGTTTACCATGCAACTGCAATCTACATTTCGAATTTTTTATGCCCCAATTACGAAAGCAGCTCGCCGAGTAGACATATTATTTTGGTAGTCGAGGGCCTGATGAAGACGATGTTCGTCAAAAAATTAGCTATTGTTTAACAAATCGTGTTTTGACACTTTTGGGATGGCGTGTGCCCTTTCAGGTACACGACTAATTTGAGGCTTTTTCCGCTGCGTAAAACTCCTTGCAGACTTTTTGTAAATTTTGAAAATTGAAATTTAGGGAATTTCGAAACTGCGCTTGGTTTCTAAAAACCCCTTCGAAGGACATTGTAGGAGTGAAAGTAATCTGAGTTTATCATTTGGTTTACTTTGTTTACTCAACTAAGGTCAGTGAACGGCTCTTCTCTAAACTGTTAGAGGTCATTTAATCAATACCTCAAATTTTGAAAAATTCTGGGACTAAAATTGTTTTGAAGGGCTCGATAAAAATAACGTAAGAGCGAAAAGAATAAACCAGTAGCTCTTAGCCGTCGCTTAAACTTCAAACCCGGTTTCTCAAAACTTCAAAGCAGCACTAGGACAAAATTAAAAAGTAGTGCATGTATAAAGGCATAGCAGAGTATCTTCGGCAATATTAATACAACACACCTGAAAATTTCTCAAAATAGTTGAAAAATACCGCAATAAAATGCGAAATTGCAGCCTCTCCAATTACCTTGAGTTCAGCAATTTCAATTTCCGTCCCGAAAGGACATGACTCCAGTTATCCATATGAAAACTTTCCCTAGATTTTTGAAAGATTACTGCATGCTTTTTAATTCTGATTCACCATTTTTTTTTCTACAAGCTCATATCTTTATGGCACATATACTTCTAAGAGAGAAACGTCATATTATTTCAGTTCTACAGGAACCATTTTAAGAAAGAAATCCACTTTAAGGATCACCTTTCTTCAAGCTCTCCATTACGTGCTAGAACTGTGGTAAAAAGTCTTCCACAAACCATAGCCGAGCAAAAAATGCGCACAGTAGGTGTGACGTAATCTAATCTTCACGGCTACACCACAATAGAAAGACGTTCTCAAAAGACAATACCGTATTGAAATCGGACCTAAGCTACCGATTGAACTTCAGAAGTGTCAAATAGTGAAAGAAAATCCGTTACGAACGAGTCATCTCGTGCTTGCCTAGTGAGAAAACACCGACTTGTTTTGCTACGAGGAGGCAGAACATATAAACATTTTCATGAAATATTGTTTTAAGCTGATGAAGTATGTACGCACAGATCGCTGAAACTGTAAACGTACTTGTCGTCCACGTAGCCAATCGGTTGTACAAATTGAGGAATTCGAGAATCGAAGGTATTTCGAGTATCTTGCTTTTCCCTGAGATGCTGTAAGAGTTGCTCTCTGGTCAAGCATAACCCTGTCCTAACGATGAAAACGACGATCATCAGCTTGATCATCGTATACAGCCTGAAACCTATGATCTTATAATTTATGCATTTTGTGGATTGTTTATATCAATATTTGCTACACGAATGATGAGAATGAGACAAACTAAATTTGAAAAGCTGGTGCTACCGCACTGAAACATTTAGAGATGGATAGATAAAATATTGAGTGACTACGCGAAATGATCTCGGATCTATATCTTAGAGGGATCCCGCCCACTTAGTCGCGAGGGCACGTGGCGTGTCCTCAGGTGGTGGATAGGGGAACAAACGCAAACCAAAAAGCGACCGTGTGCTTCTCAGAGACGCAGATGGATTCAGGGGACAAGCTGCTTGCTTCTGCAGCGCCGACTTGACAAAGCTCTTTTTTACACGAGTCAAGCCGGCAAAAAGCTAGCAATTATACGGCTGGGAAGTACGTGGGAGGCGTTTAGGAGTCGCCTCCAACAAATAAGCTCCTCCCGCTCCTCCGAGAGAAACTGGCAAGCTACTCGTGAGTACCCAGCCCCCAGGTTTAGAGCTTGGCAAGCTTTACGTTGGGCACCAAAAAGCAGCAGTAACAAGTATGGGCCTCTTTCCCCTGACCCGAAAGAACCCCTGGTACGGCAGCGCCAGGTAGAACGAGCACGGAGAGGCTGCTAAAATCTCAGGGACAAACTAGGCTGCCAAGATCGAAACGGACTAAGATGACGATCTGTACCTACAATGCAAGAGTCCTTGCTCACGAATCCGTTGTAGAAGATTCATTGATTCAAGCAAGAAGGATAAGGTACGATGTCATTGGCCTGGCCGAGACAAGAAGACTCCATCCTTTTCCCGCTGTTATAACACAGGAAAAGAACTGTTCCTTCGAACATGCGATACCAGAGGTGTTGGCGGAGCTGGCATTCTCGTCAAATCGAGTTTGACCGTGATTATCGTATCGTTTGAACAGCTCACAACACGTGCTACGCAATTACGGTTGAAACGATGTGGTTTAATGCCGGATTTGACCATTTTCGTTGCTTAAGCACCAACATCAAGCTATGACGAAGACGATGCGAAGCGTTTTATATGGGCCTCGAAAAATTCTTCAGAGAAAATCGTACAATCTTCAAGGTCATTGTCAGAGATTTTAACGCGAAAATAGGACCTAGGAGAACGTCTGAGGAACGTCATATTGGGACCGACGGACTAGAATGGAAAGAACAAGGCAAGAGGCTATCTGAGTTTATCATGACGACCCGAACCATCCGTGCTAACTCACAAATTCCAAAAGCCTCAATCTCAGCGATGGACGTGGGTTTCTCAATAGAGAGTACCATAACAAAATAGACCACATTGTAGTAAATCGAAGGTTTTGCCTGACCGATGTCGCTGTTGCTCTTAAGTTCTACACGGAATGAGACCATCGTCTCCTTAGCGCAACGTTCCGCTTTTCGCGAAAAGGGGAGAATGCCGCTAAATTTGAACAACGAATATTAAATGTATAGAGAATTAACAGAACTACAATAAACTGGGATGTATTTGAATCATTAGTCGGCTCCTGGGAAGATACCGTTGTCGACAACATCGACAAAGAATACGATCGGCTCGTTGAATATCTTCACGCTAGCGCTGTGAAAGCCGAGAAGTCCTAAGGTCACGAAGAGACGCTTGTCTCCACAGACACTCGAGCTGATACGCCAACGTGGAATCGCACCAGCTACAGGCAACCGAAACCTTACGTACGAACTTGCGAAACGCTGCGGAGAAGCGATAAAAGAAGACTTCAAAAATGAGGAGCAACAGTTTTGGCAGAAGCTGGGAAGAGCATGCGCAAAGCCGAGAGAGGCTTTGCTAATTATAAGATCAAGATGATTGCACTCCGATGCCCTGACAGTACACTTACAGCGTCCAGAAGGGTAACGGAAAAAATCATCCACCAGAACTACTCGGATCTCTTCGCTAGTCATGCCCTCTTACTGACATATAAATTGAAAGAGGATGAATATGTCGTTCTACCGGTCCTCTGTTTCGAAATCCGACACGCTATATTGTCGGTGAAGAACAGAACAACACCCAGTCCAGACAGGATCAGACCAAAACACTTTAAGAACCTACCATCAGTTCTCGTCGACACCCTGACTCGGCTCTTCACTCGCTCCTGCCAGAATGCAAGGTCCCCATTCGATGGAAAACCAGCAAGACACTATTGTTGTTCAAAAAAGAAGTCATTCACGACAAGGTAATTATCACTTAATCTGCTTGCTGTGCGTTGTCTATAAACTCTTTACTCGAGCTATTCTGAACAGGATTGACAGAACACTGGACGAAGGACAGCCATGCGAACAAGCAGGGCTCCGAAAAGGATTCAGTACCGTAGACCATATCCGACACGCTTACAAGACTCATTGAAGTTTGACGAGAGTACAAACAACCACTCTGTCTTACTTTCATCAATCTGAAGAAAGCCTTCGATTCAGTGGAAACAGAAGCGGTTATGGAGGCTCTGGATAAACAGGGCGTCCCTCCTAAATACATATTGACCCTTCGTGAGCTGTATGAAAATTTGACGACCAAAATATCTCCATTATACAAGAATATAACCAAAAACCTAAGAAGAGGAGTTTGACAGGAAGACACAATTTCGCCAAAATTATTCCCTGCCACCCTTCAAAACGTCATGCGAACATTTGAATAGGACGATTTGGGAGTGAAAAGTTGACGGTCGACAATTAAAGCATCTTCGCTTTGCTGATGATATCGTCTTCATAACAGCAAGCATCAGCCAAGCGGAGCGAATGTTGACCGATTTCGACAACGCCTGTGGAAGGATGGGTCTCCAACTAAATCTAACGAAAGCGATGTACATGAGGAAGGATGGGTTTTGAATGCCCCATTCACGTTCAACGGAACGACAATCTCCGAATGCTCCAGTTACGTCTTTCTAGGTGTTAAATCAACATGATGAACGACTTAGCTCCAGAGTTGAGCTGAAGAAACGAGTGGCTTGGAGAACGTTTAAGAGCATCAAAGATGTAGTGAAGAGGACAAAGAACGTCCGACTTCTTGCCCACCTTTTCGACTCGACCATTATCCCTGCCCTGACGTATGCAGCAGAAATCTGATCGCTGCGTAACAGGATGAAAGATCACTTGGAGTTTCACGCCGTCGAAAGGTCGATGCTAGGAGTATCCCGTATCTTTCAAATGAAGGAAGGATTCGAAGCTGCGACCTACGTCAACGATGAAAATAAAGACGCCGTTCTACAGCCAGGATATCGATAAATAAAGTGGGCCGGACACGTGATGCGCTTCATCGACAACAGATGGACGAGAGCCGTTACCGACTAGATTCCTCAGGACATCAAGCTCTCTACAGGAAGACCACCGACCCGTTAGTCCGATCTCTTCACGAAAGGCACAGAGGGAAGATATAATGTTCAGCAGCTCTCTAGAGCGAGGATGACACCAATGGGCTGTTCTTGCACGCCATTGGAAAATATGGAAGTGTTGCTGGTATCCGCTCCAGTCACTTAACGATCAATGGGACGACAGGTGATACAGATGATAGGCGAGATGTTAGAAGTCGTATGTGGTATGCAAGTTAGCGTAGAAGTTAGATTCTCTGAAATATGTTCGTAATCTTTGGTACAAAACACCGTTTCAGCCCATTAAGCCCCATTCTTCCGCTGAAGGCAAGTTGTTTAGGTACTCTCTAATCCAAAGAGCTTTTTACTGCTTATATATAAACTGGCAATGTTCTAGCAAACTCTCCCACAGGACTCTCGAGGAAACGAACCCGCTCAGCTTTTAGTATTCGATGAGAGACCAAACCTCAACTTGCAGTCAAACTTATGTGTAAATCTAAACGTCTGCGTTAATGACGGATGAAAGGCAATGACCAAATGTCAGGAGCCGTAGAATATCTAAAAATGGGTGACGGAAAAAGATGCGAATGTCTTGTTAGTGGATAATCCACACAGTCACGCGGAAGGAGCATAGTCATACAGACAAAATAAGGAGCGTGTAAATGACGTACACAGAAAAGCTCTGCTTGAAAAAACGAGCTTCTTCTACCAAGACACTCATTGACTTGAGCAGACAAAAAACGTCATTATATTCATCTTTCCGATGCGCACTATTTAGAGGAAAGAAAAACTCATAAATATAAGAACAATAGACTTTGGTCGGATAAAAACTCGCCCATCAACATTTTTCATCACTCGGAACCACCCTTGTATCTATTATCCGCCTGAAACATTGAAGAAAAAAGGTACCTCTTGCAAAAATTGGTCGTTTATTTGATGATTAACAATTGCAAGAAAAATTCAAGCAAGGTAACGACCGTCTTGGTTACATTGAGTTGCCGTCTTCTTTCTATTCTCCCTTGAATGGATAGTTTCAAATTCAAGAATGTCATCGTTACACTTATCCAACTCAGTACTCAAATTTCCAAATGTAAGGCAGACCCTTGCTTTTCTCATTGATCTAATCTAATTGACCTAAATGCGGGTTGTTATAAGGCTATTTATTCAAGCAGCTGACGTTTCTGTGGTTTCGCCTGCTGTTTGGCTTCTTATGAAAAACTAGGGGTTATTGAACACCGAGCTTGATAGATAGTCGGTCTTGGGAGTTATTCAAATATGAGAAAATCATGAATTTTCACAACCTCCAACCGTATGCAATTTCAAACTGCAAAGGCCAGAAGACTAGACCAAGCTGTCAGTGCTAGAGCATTAAGCTCTTACAAAAGGTAGCATATCAACTAACACTCTGTTCATAGAATGCATATTTTGTACCGTAAACATGTAGCTGAATTCCTAAAACAAGTTCTACCCTTTCCGATGCTACACCGCTCTGATTACATATTATTTCGCTATACCGATCTTGTTCTATTCTTGTTGCATTTACCTTAATGGTGATAGGTCAAACTGAGACCAACATAAAACTGAGAAAGAGCATGAAAAGCAATTTTTAGAAATTCAAAGACGTAAAGAATCAGAAATGAGTTAAACACCAAAACTGCATTCGATAAGAGTCGATTGCTGGAGGTTTAATATGATTTGGTATGAAATGGAAATTGCTAGGAAGAAAATGGTCGAGTTCGACCTTCTGTCATCGACTGTAACTGTAACTAAAGCTAGTTTATCAAAAGATCGACTGTTTTTGAAACCCCCAAAAAACATTCAATATAATTCCAAAAAAGAATGATTTAAGCTCAAAAAAGGGGTTGGTACGCCCAGGGTCATACACCGGTGTTTCGGAGGTTCGTGCTCCTCATCAGTGACCCCCGCCCCACATTCAGCCCTGCATTGAAGCAAGGAGGGAGGCGTATGTGGTGATGGCACAGTGTACTATGACACTGTACCATCACCACCTCTCAGTCGATAGATTTTTGCTGTTAGATCAAAACTATATCAAAGATCGACTGTTTTTGAAACCCCCAAAAAACATTCAATATAATTCCAAAAAAGAATAAAGCTAGTTTAGTAATAAAACATGACCACCGTATGGGATCCTCGGGATACCAAGCGCTCTACAGAAAGGCTACCGACACAGTGGTCCGATTTTTTCACGAAAGGCATAGAAGAAAGAAATGATGCTCAGCGAATTCCTAAAAAGAGGAGGACCCACTGGGCTACTCTTGCACACGATAGGGAAAAATGGAAGTGTTGCTGGTACCCGCTCGAGTCACTCGACGATCAATTGGACGACAGGTGATACAGGTGGTACATGTGACTGTCGCATGAACTGCATGAATAATGAGATTCAAGAATGTGTATTGGCGTAAAAACATTCGACCTCAGGAGGGAGTTGAAGTCGTGTTTCACGCCATATCGCTGTTAAGAGCTACATTTTACGCTTTTACACCAACCATGTGATGACCTGTGGCAAAGTGGGCTTTCGACGACAAGGGGTGATTACCGGCATCCGAAGTACATTGTATCGGTAAAATTGTAGAAAAATGAATTTCACGGCAACAAGAGCCAATCAAACCACAAAGCATAAAAGTCTAAGCAGTTTGTGTAACAAAATCAACGAGGCTCTTCTCATAAAACTAGCATGAACTTTTAGACATTTTTACTAGTATTATTGCAAAGTTACTTCAGCGAGCAAGCAGTTTTCAGAGGGATTGCCTACTTTGTAAACTTAGAATCCTATCGTGAAAAGTTTGTATCTTGTGGAAATTAGAGGCTACTAAGAAACAACGATCTCGAAAGCCATCATTTGCTTTTGAACCCGCCTAGATTGGACTCCATCGGTGCTATCAGCATTCACTTGTCAACGAAAATGCCCAAAAAACATTAATCGGCACTGCTGAACCCATTCAAGTCGAAGCCACCGGATCCTACTCACTGGCTTTTTCTTGTAGAGATTACGATGTGAAGTACATCTACGGTGCCGCGATGTGAGCTGGACTGGAAATCTCCACGCGGCGTGCACATTTCAGCATCTTTGAGGTAGGATTACACTCCGCAACCTACCATGCGGAGAGGTCAGTTGAAATTAGCCCGGGACAGGCAATGAAATGATAGACCGCTAACGAGCTCATTTACGCGTTACAATTCCGATACGACGTGTACGTGAGGTATCTGACGAATCCGGTCTTTTTTAGGTTGAACATGGAGAGGTGGACAAAGAACAAAGAAGTGGAGTGAAAAATGATTTGGCTCACATTTCGTTTTACGTTCCAGTCTCAAGTCGCTCGTTTCGAGTTTCAATGAGTTTTTCATCATTTTCTTATCCTTCTGTCTACTTAACAGTTGCTCTCCAAAATGTAATTTGCTTGACAACGGTACTAAATAAAGATATTAGATGACCAAATTTCGAACACCTTTCTAAAGTAATCCTTTTTCTACATTTATGATCAAACTTCAAAGGATAGCAAATCTCAAGTCAGGTTTCGATTTTGGGTCAAGTGGCATTCCTCAATTACCTATGGATATATTAACGAATTTATCCCCGAGAAGAGTTGCCTAATTTAGCTGAAAAAATATTTACCGTTGTGTATGGAGTGGCTCAATAACTTGTGACATGGCTTTTCTGTGTTGCCATGCTGATACCCTCTAGCACAAAAGTCGAAAATTGGCACTGCCAGTGGTGACAAAAAGTACATATCATTGACTTTTTTTGTGTAATGTTTCTAATCTCGTTGTACTCTAAATAATGAGAAATGAGCGCTGAAAATTTTCCTCGACTATTCAAGAATACTAAGTGATAAGCGAAAGATAAAACTGGCGAAAGTTGCTTCACCGATACCAGGGGCAAGTTATAGCACAGCAAGGGTCTGGCTATTGTAGCGGCTACCACAATCCCTGTCAGAGTGGAACTCAGATTCATCTCGCACTCGAGGTTCTGAGTTCTGTAAATCGCTGAGCATTTTGAGATATTTATTCAGTCGTAACACCATAACACTTTATAAAAGTGGTAAATAAACGTTTGAAATTGCCAAAATTCAAATTATCATATGGTTACTATAAAGGATAAAGGGTAAAGCTCTCGGCGTTGATCAATCCCTGAGGGATGCACCATGCATTCGACTTCAATTTTTAACTTCGTTTAAGGTGATTGAATGCACATCTGGCCTTTACAATGACTCGCGGTGGCCTCCCGCTAAACCGAGTCAGTGCTGCTTATCAGTGCAGGTCTCAGACGTCTGGTACCAATTTACCGACCCCGGAGGGATGGATGGCTTGGTGAGCCATGAGCGCGAGATCGAACGAGTGACCTTGTGTGCGGCGCAGGGCACCTCTAACCACTGCGCCACATGCGCTCCTATGCGGTTCCACCATTACTTGATTTTTTCGGTAATGGTTACTATATGTCTGAAAAAAAGCAAAAAATCTTTTCTCCGAAGGATTGGAAAATAGGTTGTGATGAAGGAATAGTACTCTGATTTCTATAAGTATAGAATTGCTGTAAACAAGTCAAGCTCGGTACGTGCAATCTTATAGCCAGGCGATGTTCATTTCTCTCACATTCATTTTCTTCATTAACCTTTCATTGTTGTAGGTACCATGATGATAGCATACTGTGTCGCTTTGCTCGCTGTAATTGAGGAAAGTGATCAGTAGAGGTTAGTTTGCTCAAAAATTTGTCACGACAACTTGAGCTATGTTGTTGGATTTCTGAAATGCATGAGTTACTATCCTCTACACCTTTCTCTCTTTTCATCATCGATAAAATCAAGCGATTACTATAAAGCTCACTAAGTAAGCCAAGTGGGCCTGCATTCTGGAAGAAAATGCATCAACGTTCCGCACTTGGACACCAAAGTGGTGATTTGTTCTTGAATTTCTGCCATCCGGGTGTATTTGGTAAGGTAAATGCAGAACAGGCACTAGCTAGCGATCGCAACGGACTCTAATCGAACGGAATGAACGATAAAATTTATAACAAAAGCAAAGTTCCATCTTGGAAATCAAGACTCATCAAGAGAATAACGACTTTTGAAGACATCATGTCAGAATGACTGAAGATTCGCTAATTCATTGATTTGACAGGATAGACTGTTTAAACGTTGTGAACGTAAGTTGCTTCATAGACCTTTCTGCAAAGTACCTTGTATGATGCTCATTGGCTTTTATACATTTTCCCTATAATGGATTCATTTGCTGCACAAGGTTCTTTGTTTTACTTTTCATACTCAGTCGCCAGCTTCTAGACCAGAGATGTTGTAACAGGTGTGAACAAAGAAAAATCATCTATATTCAGGATTTCCTTGAAATGTTTTATCAAAATAGTCACCGAGGAAAAGAGCTGTTCTTGCGATTAAATTCTAAAGATATTGGTGACAGAAAGAGAGACAAACAAGGATGCCACTCAGATATCCTTGCAGATCAAATAAGTCCTAGTACAAACCTTTCCCTTTTGTAATAACTGGAAAACGCGAAGACTACTGGTAATGAGGAAGGCAAATAATTAGTTTGGTCTTGGAAGGACGCGATGCAATGTGCATTTGATCCATGAAGTTCACGATCGCCGGAATTTAAGAGTTGTCCTATGATCATTTACGACCAGTTTAACACTCTCATAACAAGATGGTACTCTAGACATCTCATAGGTGTCAAACCTGTGGTTTATTATTGGTGCACAGAAATATGTTCCCGAACTTCTTGTAAAAACTGGTACATTGTGAATTTTTGTGCTTTGCCTATCCTGAAATGCTGCATGATTTTCTCTACGATCTCATACGCTTTTGATGAGTAAGCAGTTCTCGTCTGTAAAGAGAAAAAAACCGCATGCATACTTTACAATCGCAGCCGAGACCTTTGATTGTGAGAAGTAAAAAGGACGAAGATCCAAATTGTTAAAAGATTGCTTTGAGGTTGTTACGATCAAAATAAGAATACGCACTAGTTAAAAGTGCTGAAATTTGTTCGTAAAAGATGATATATGCATATAGATCATTGCAATTGAATGAGCAAGCCAATTTACATTGTCTTATGAATTTTTTCGCGTTACTATTTCTCTCAGTTTTTCCAGAAGTTTGAAGTCGCATTATTGCCAAAAGTTTGTGGTATGTTGAAGAATGTTCCAGTAGTCTTAGCCAAGGGTTAGAATACTGGGACGCTGATGGGATGCTAGGATACAAGGTCAGCATTACAGCATCCAGACCATCGGCTCAACAAAAGCACGAATTCCATGCTCGGAAGATTGTGCTTCCATTTTTTGAGATTGGTAAGGGCATGTTAATTGAACTGTTCGCCAGCAGGCAGACAGTCAATGGCGAATCTACGGAGAACTACTCTGGAAGTTGTCCGTAGCACTATGAAAGAATGCTCCAAAAACTACTCATTGTCGCGACGTTCACCACGACAACGCTCGACCCAACATTGCAAAGTCGACTTGCCACGGAAAAAACAGGGCTGAACTACGGCACCATTTCCACCGTATAGCATTGATATTGCTCTGTCGGATTATAATTTCTTCTGCACCCTGGAGTGGCGTTTGGTGAAGCAGAAATTTAAAGACTGTAACCGGCTCAAAAGTGAACTTGCTGAATTCCTTAAATGTTAGCCTCGTTATTTCTAGCAGGGAGGCATCCAGTCTTTGCCCAGCAGTTGCTACATGTCAATGATTATGACGTTGATTAGATTGCTGACTAAGTGCTCTCATTGAATAGGTGACAAAATGAATATTAACAACAATTGTCGAAATACGAAAGATTATGGAGCAACCCGATATATTTATAGACTAAGCATGCATATCTATACAAACTGCATGTATTTATGAGCCGAGATTGCAAGGAGACGTACTAAACGAGTGCTCTGCGAAGTTCAAGATGAGCACGAATAAAACGAATTAATCCCTATAAGTACTGGCATCCGCACAACGAAAAACTACGAGACGGATCGAATAAATAAATAAAATGAATAAATATGTTATTACTTACACATTGCACACGAGCTGCTCTGCAAAATGATATGCAAAACTCCACTTATGATCATTGATAAATTTTCGCGGCACTTTTTTGGATTAGTTAATTCTGATGTACAAAGGATTTTTCAAGACTGTGTGTAATCAATCGATAGTTCAGAAGTGCAGATGCAGAATCAACTGACTAAGAAGAGAGGTTTTCTTGAGGAAATATGTCACTTGATTATTCACAAACAAACCTTTTTAAAAGAAAAACGACATAAACTTTGTGGAAACATCTGGGAAAGTCAAACTAGTGAGTAAATATAATAGGCACACCAGGAGTAGATTCTGTGCACCAAAATTGACTATTGGAACTTGCAGCTTTCATAGATGAAACATTGTTGTGAGGAGTTAAGCAATATAAGCCATTTGATACAGGTGTCGCCCCATGCTTATCTCTAATCACTCTGAATGAGTGCGATTTAATCAGCATCTTTTCCACTTAGGAGGCTCAAAAAACTTCAAAAGATCATTTTTTATTCTTATCTAAAAAATCTCTAGTATTAAGCGCCTTTTTTGCGTGATCGACCTCGAGGATTGGGACTTCTCCAGCTGCCCACAGGAATGTCGGACGAACGTTCAGCGCCATTCTTTCCAGATTTGTACATAGCCGGAGACAAGGTATACAGTTTGAAATGACGGTTGCGAGAAAACAAATCAAGTACTAGAAGTACTAAGATCCGTACAGTATATTGTGGTAACGGGTCGTGTAAAATAAACAAAACACATAAGTTTCATTTCTGCAAAAACAAGGTGGTAAATTTCAGGCTGGCGACAAACCTGCATCAGTGCCAGATGTCCATCTTCCAGGACAGACGGCTGTGTTCAGTGGACGGTATGTCATAATATAATTTTCATCTGAGTGTAATGTAATTTGCTATAGAACTAATCATTATGGCAGCAGCTCGACAATTTAGCGTTTTAAAAATATGAAAGTCATAAAGTTGGTGTTTCGAACATGACTTTTTATTACAAATGTGATAAGAGATGAAGACTTTACAGTTTGGTAGATGATCACTCTAATTGGACTCAGCTCAAAAGAATAGGCTTTCGGATTTCCAAACTTTTAAGTATAATTAGAATTGAAGTTCTCATTAGATTTATGATTCAACTTAGCAACTTAGATTTTTAGACCGTTCCACGAAAATCTCTCCGACACTTATATCAATGTTGAGCTCTATCATCCCTCGTAGACGAAGTTCACTTGTTGGGTTCTTATTATAGTGATAAGAATACAAGAATACAAGCTTCAATGGAGAAAAAAAGGAAAAAACAAGTTTTGTGAGCTCAAGAATTTTAGAATTTCACAGTGATGAAATAAGATGTGATGTAAATATAGAGCGAAAAATTATAGGCTTGAAAAGCTGTTTCTCCAGCGTGTAAAGATCAGCATGCACCTAGATATTTTGCTTTATTTAAACTTGAAATTGCCATAATTGCTGGTGCACCATAATTATATAAGGTTGAGTCGTCGTGAATGAGTAATCGCGAAAGACATAAGCTCAGAATTTAACTTGAATTCACAATGTCTCAACATTTAGTTTCCTGCTCCATGATCTTTAATAGTAGGGTGTGACGCGGAATAAAGCAGTAATGATGAAATATTAGCAGAACTCCAAGGTTCACGATGAGCTTTGAACCTGCGATAACCTTCTCAGTACTCACTTGTTATCCACGATACCAGCCAACGCCGTTGTTTCTGCGTTCTTGGTGCCATGATCCAATTATATCGGTCGTCATCATTGATCACCCGTCATCAAGAATGATTTGGAGATCACGTATCAATAGTGGATCCCAGTCATGCTGTAGCTGCAGTCGATGTCGACCCGTGGTCCCAAATTTTCCCTATATTGCGATTTTGTGCCGCTTTCGTCATCAATGCCCCAAATTATCCAAGGCAATTCAAGTCAGAATAGCCAATAGTAGGTTCTTCTACGCTTAGAAATATTGTAGGGAAAAGGCGCGAAAAGTTCCGTCGCTATTCTAGATCAGTTATTTCGCAAGTGGTGATCTCATTGTTTTTCTTGGGTCATTACAATTCATTACACATTCATGCTGGAACCTCAGCAAGAAGAGCAAAAAAGACAGAATTGCCTAAACCTCAAATGTTTATTGTTTTCGACAACGCTGACAACATATACAGCTCTTACAGTTTAGGACTCCATTGAAGGAGTCAGGATAACTAGAACATGCAAAAGAAGGACATTAAAAGCAAATCTGAAGAAAATAAAATTTTGAGTGGAAAGAAACGGTAATTAGTTTTAATCTGTGCGTGAAAAGTAAGAAACTGCATGAGCGCCGGCAGAGAAGAAGTAGATTAGATGTAACTTAGACTCCCTATGCGATGAACAGGAGAGCTTACAATGCGTTTGAGGAAATTTCAGTGCATTTTTCCATGACACAATGTGACAATGGGGGATCGTAGCCGAGTAGTTGTGATCCTCAACTGCGCCGCCGCGCGCGGCTGATACTCACCCTCAGTACTCTTCGGCGGTCAACAACGAACTCTCTATGGAACGCCACAGTTAGGCTATCCTCAGGATTACAAGGAGATGCGCTTAGACAGTATTCTTAAAGATTCAAGAATTAAGTGGAAGAAAAATCGAACTGATTGCTAGAATACTAGGATCCGCGCAGTGGGAAAGAAACTGTGAAGACGGATCAAAGTAAAAAATTGAAACAAATAAAAGAATTAAATATCACAGTAAGTCTATTTTTTTCACTCTAACATGTCATAAATATCTAATTTTTAAGCTAAGATATATTGAAAGAGTGGCGTCTAAAATGGAGAGCTTTCATTCAAGTTCTATAAACTTTTGTGCTTCAGTAGTTCTACTTGATATTACAGATTGAAAAACGCAAATCTATGAAAGAAAAGTTGACTTGAAGTGGAAATAATAACAACCACTTTCTCTGCCTTCCGTTTCACAACTTACGTTAACTGTCATCGTTTTAAGCTGATGCTGAGCTTCACTAGCAATTTTAAGGTCTGCGTTCAATCCATTCACACAAGCAGTAGCAGCTACATTCAACGAAGGATCTCTCGGGACTCATGGGTGGTCGGGTTTTGCCGTCAATGTGCGTGATTATCCGATAAACAATTCGATCACATTGGCTTAGATCTCTTCCTGTATTGTTTTGTTAGGAGATGGTGAACAATTTCAACTTCAAACGTGCGACGTAATTTTTGATGAGTATGCCGATGCTCCATTGAGTCGTGGCGATGGAATGTATCAGCCTTTCTTAACTGCCGGCACAGTGGGCGGCGAATATGACCTTAGCAAAATCCGAGAAGTTTCAGGTAATCTTTTTATTAATATACTAGTTCAGCCTTTAGATCTCAAATAGAAAAGATGGTACAGTTCGTACCAAGCAGATTTCTGATTTCTGTTAGAATAAAATCGAACGGTGCTTAATGAAGTCGAATGCATGGCGCATCCCTCACGAATTGATGAACGTTGAT
Organism: Parelaphostrongylus tenuis; assembly: GCA_019055375.1. Classification (NCBI taxonomy): domain Eukaryota; kingdom Metazoa; phylum Nematoda; class Chromadorea; order Rhabditida; family Metastrongylidae; genus Parelaphostrongylus; species Parelaphostrongylus tenuis. Next base: position 885 of record JAHQIW010006986.1, on the reverse strand, counting down.
AGCTTTATCCAGTTTTTTATTTCAATGAAGAATAATACTAATGTCGTATTTTTTAGACACATTTATCAGCAACGAAAAATCACTAAGCTACTTTCATAGCTAAAAAGAGTTAGTCATTTCCACCATTGTTCATAGTCATGCAGCTACATCACATCGCTATTACGACTGTCAAATGTTTATGAGCGTGTGTAGCGCAGTGGATATGTCTCGCAAACACGTAGTGGTCCTATCGTTGATTTGATTTCCCTTGCAAGAGCTCGCCAAGCTTTCCTTTTACGTTCAGAGCGGACAAGTGATATCATACTTGAACGGAGGGCAACACCTGCTTTGGTACATCAAAAAAGTTTGCAAGTCATTGCATATGTCACGATATGATATATCTACCTCTATGGGGATTGATGAAACGAACACAAGGCGCATTCTTCTGTTGGTTGATCAGCGCCGAACAACTTATTCTATGATGTGCTCGATGTTGTCTAAGGAAGCCATTCAGAAGAAGAAGTTAGAGAACTTCACATATTTGGTAGACTTAGTCATATACATAACTTTTTTCAAAGTGGAATGACAAGTTTAATCTGTTTCTGAATGAATATTCGTAAAGAACCCCTTGAAAACTACTTCCCTCTAAAAATATCTAGCTTTCGCAGTGGTGTGGCTCAAAATATGTTTGTTAATCAAAATGGAATGTCTCTTGAAACTAAATAACTGTCATTCAAAAGCCGCCTTTGGATAAAAATTCGGCTACTATCAACCATGATTGACATTTTTCAGGGCATTTTCGATATCCGATTCTTGGGCGTGAACGAGGTGTTTATTTTTGCAGAGGGTAGCTTCCTTTTCATTTCCGTTTTGACTGGACTTAGATTCGAGCGTGTGCTCTCTGGC
>JAHQIW010006985.1:155000-207284 GCA_019055375.1 Parelaphostrongylus tenuis | reverse complement strand
AAGTTCTTCACTTTGAGGTGCTATAAGCATATTTATTATCATTCTTGTACATGAACAAGAGATCTTTTAAATGTATTATCCGATCATAGAATGTATTGCTTTCAATTTGGCTACAGATTGAGCAACGAATAATTTGGGAATGCTTATTTCTACGCCTGCTTGCATTTAGAGAATTAGGTATCGATTTTCAACAAAAGTCACTGCTCTGTAATCTATTCTGAAGCTGCTATTCGTAAAGGGTTGAGAAATGAAATAAACCTGGATAATTGGTCGAAGAGTAAGGTATCACTATTGGTGATATTGAAAATTCGCTAGCATATTCTCTGCTCTGCAGAGCGCATATCGCGCAGTAGTTAGAGGTGCTCTGCGTCGCACACGAGGTCAATGGTGCGATTTCGCGCTCACGGCTCATCAACCCATCCATCTTTCCAGTGTTGGTAAAAATACAAGATTGGTCTCAGACTTGTCTGGAAGAATAGGCAGCATTGACTCGGTTCAGCGAGAGGCCACCGCGAGTCATTGTAAAGGCCAGATATGCATTCAATCACCTCAAATAAAATTAGAAATTAAAGAAGAATGCATGGTGCATCCCCCAGGGATTGATCTCTAGCCTTTTACATTCTTTGCAAAGATCAGCGGTGAAGCTTCCTGGTAGAATTGAAGGACATTAGATAGATAAAGCCTATCGCCTCCGACTGGTACAAATGTAACTTATACCTCAGCTACTTAGGAAATGACAATCTTTCTCGGCCGACATCAAGCCGTGTTTTCGAAAGAGTCCCAAGAGGACGTTGTGTTGGATATTATATAATGTTGACTATGGAAGGAGGTGACCAAAATGCTCGAAGCCATGCCACATATATATACCAGATGTAGCCTAAGTAGGATGCATACTTGTTCATAATGCTTTACATAAGGCTACCGATATGTACAGCTCTCTTTCAAATGCACGCTTACATTAGGTACTGCGCAAAGCTATACTTGGTTTCTTGCGGTTTGCCAGCGCGAGATTACGAGTAGCGTCGTAACCAAAACGTTGATGCACGCGGTCTCAAATTAAATTCGCTAATAGTTATTTCTGGTGGATCGTACAGAGATTCCTAATTTTAGAGGTTTTCTAAAAGAGTAACACTGTGAACGCGGTACGAGCATTTCAAGCTATGAAGAAGACTCATAAATGTTGAACCTGTGAGCAAATCGGCTCTACCTCACGTGAAATAAAACTCAGCCTTCATACAGAGCATTATCTCTTTATCAAAAGAATCTTTGCTCTTCGAAGTGGGTAAACTAGTAACTAGATTGTGCGACATGCGATTCTCTTGTATTTCACACCTTTTGTTGTCTGCAAGCGATTCAATCAATAAAGACTAGCAATATGAGTTACTGGTAGGATGTTAGACTGAAAGAAATGACCTTAACATTGAGAACCTTGTCGAGAAGTTCCATAGACATTATATGAAGAAGTGTGAGCATCGTTTCCTGAATTCACGTTGCCCACCATCAGCTTCTTATGACCCCCAGTCTTTATTTTTAATATGGTAGAGTAAACAGAAGAAGTGTTTGTTTTCAGTTCAATATAGTTCTCTTCCTTTATCTTTTCTGTAAGTAGGCAGCAGTTGATATGTTGTACTACTCAATGGCTATTCTATTTTATTAGGTCTTGTACAGAGGATCACCTAAGCTATAACAATGTTTTGGTCAATTTGAAATTTCTTTGTACTAGGAAAGTTTTTTCCTTTTATGGTGCTAGTTTTGGGCAGATGCAAAGATGGAGGCAGCTCACAAAATTTTCAAAATGTCATGTTAAAATAGGTTCGTTGTAGACGACAGTACTCAACAAAAATTTCATAGTATTTTGATGTCTTAGTGGTTCTTAATTGCTATTTTGAGCGGTAAACGATCAAACGGTCTAAACACGCTTCTAAATAAACTTTTATTTATTTGTTTTGCTCTGTTTCATACTGTCTACTTCTAATTACTATCTGTATGCGCCTTGGTCTCCTAGTTTTCCTGACTTTCTCAGATCACGTGATCCCGTTTCCCATTCCTATAGAATGTCCGTACATTTCTACATAAGATGTGCTCCTCGAGTATGCATTTACTGTGACGCCCACAAAAAACGATTCTGATAGAGACATTAAGGCGTTCCGTGATTTCCGCAGTACAACATTGTCACGGAACAATTTTTTCGAGCCTAAGTTCAACTATTTTACAGCGAGGTCGACCAGCTCCTCATTAATTTCACTTTACTCTACTTTTCATTACCATTTGTAAAATAAGACGTCCTAATTTGATAGAGAGAGTAAGTACATCCTTGAATGCCATTGATGCACTTCTGGTTCTTTTGTTATGATATTATTAGTATTACTTCAATCGGCCACACACTGCTTGAATTACTAGGGTATATTTGGGAAGGAAGGGAAACAGCATAAATTATTTTGACAAACCAGATAGCCACTTTTTGAATTGCGCAGGTGGTCCATTATATAGAGCAGACTTATAGAGCTGGATACTTGGTTTCGACCTTGACAGTCTCATCAGGTGGGCGGTATCCTTTCGTCTTTTGCCAATCCTCTCGGGGCGCTCAGTCCCCTATACCAAGAATAGGCTATGACGAACATTTTACACCGTCCATCAAGTAAAACTATCACTGAATGGGCAGTGTTGTACACTCGTACACTGTCACACGAGTAAAATGTTCGTCGTCGCCTACTCTTAATACATGGGGCTGAGCACCCCGAGAGGATTGACGAAAAACGAAAAGGTACCGCCCGAGTGATGGGACTGTGAAGGTCGAAACACGTGTATCGGCCGCTATAAGTCAGCCTTATATGAGACCACATGCGTGGCTCAAAAAGAAATTATCTGGCATACTATGAGTGTGGTCTAAGAAAACACTCGAAACGAAAGGTTTGCCTCGACAAATACCTCAATTTGGAGCAGAGTATTTGTCTTCGCTTTTAGATAATTTTTCACTAATCACAGCCGTTAAACAAGCTTCCTCAAAATGTTATATCTATAAACATTCGCTACTTTCGATTTGATCACAACCTACTTTTCATTTTGGTGCTACACAATTCATATTCGATTTCTCTTCGCATAGAAGATATGGTTTCCTTCCTTGATTCTATAAAACGATGTTTCTTACTGGATAGTCGAAAATGAATTGTTTATGCAAATCATTCTGATAGTTATCGAACAATGATTTTTGCTGCGCAGTTCTACAAAACTCTAATTCCATTTACTTCACTACATGTTCGTTATCTGAATTAGGTGAATGCCATAGCATCTAGAAAGGAAGTAGATGGTCAAAACTGACGATAACTTTGGTTTCTTAAGAGTTTTGATCTGTTGATGCTAAAGACTTGGTCTGAGTCGTTTGATATTCATGGAAATCGATAGAAGTGATACGGAAGCCTTTATTTATTTACGAACGAGCTTTTAGAAAAAGTATTTCTCATCCCATCTCCGTAATACGGCATATCAACTGTCATGTTTGTAATGTCATGAAATTTTCCCATTAAACCCCCTTCACGATTTTCCTATCGTCTAGCACTTGAAGTCCAACATAAATAGATTCTGATTCATAAATGAAAGGTGAGGCAAATCTATTAGCATGATTTGTTTAAAAATTATAGTTAGTAGTCGTTTTTCTCACTCACGACGATTATTTGCTCTATTTCTTATTCGATCCATAGCTTCTCCTTTACGAACCTGTGTTCGAGTACTAGTTGTTCAAAGTAGCCAATGTACATAGTCTAGCACTTGTTTAGGAGGACATTGATGCCGTATTTCTTCTCCTATAATATGTTTCGTGCAGCCTGTTGTCTCTGATGCCGTAATCGAGTGTGGTTATGTCGTATTGTGTATCGCAATGATTGTACTCAATGTTATTAATTTGATGCCCAGTCAAGAGAGCTGCCTTCCTAAACAAAGACTGAGTATATTTTAGTGACCGCTTCACACTCGTTGCACCTAACTCTGCAGTATGGCCTAGTTTTTTGTCGTCATTAAAGAAAACGAGCTCGAGTTCCGCTTTTTCTCACGGATTTTTCGTAGGAATGGCTTTTTGAATTCCGTTGTGAGTTCAGTAGTAGTTTTCAATATTGGCCGTTTCAAAACGAAATCATATCTTGAGCCTGAGGTACGCTTGAGCTGAATTTTCGAACCAAAATTCTAATTAAAGTTTTGCTGTTGGGCCTTCTCTATGTGAAAATTAACCAAAGAAATTCGTAGGGGGCTTAATGTGGGGCGTGGGCTACTAACGAGAAGGGCGAGACCTCCGCACGCTTGTTTAGCCCTGCAGCACTAGCCTCGGATAAGGCTTCAAACATTCTCAAAAATTCATATTTAATGTTCATTTCGAGTTTTAAAAACAGTCGATACCATCGATAAAGAAACACGATTGACGTGAGAAGTACTCAACAACTACGATACGATTAAGAGCAGTAACATCTTAAAATTCAAATAGTATAGTGATTATATATATCTGACAATGTATTTTTTGCGAGAGGTGAGGGGGCATCGTGGCCGAATGATTGTGATACTCGTCTCGGAGCACGTGGAACAAAGCTCCACCTTCGACACACGCCGGCTGTCAACAACATTGCCCCATGAAGCGCAACGACCAGGATTGCAGATTATCGTCGAGATTGCAAGGAGAATCGCCCAACCAGAATTCTATGACGCTCAAGAGAAAGACGAAAAAACGAAGTGTATGGCAAAAGTACAGGAACGCGCAATGGAAAAAACAATGTGAAGACAAATGAATTAAATAGAATAAAAATAAAAATGTATTTTGAGCTTTTCATGAGGCCTTTCAAAAGCACATATACAATGCAATACACGTGTTTGGACTTTGCATTCTCGTCAGCTGCACGGTGGGTATCGTCTGAGCCACTCTCTCTTGGAGGAGAACATCTTTACATAAGGGAATCGTCGAAAAACGTGTTATATGCAGTGTAACATGTTCGTCAAAAACTCCTTCATGTACGGAGGGTCTCCCACGAAGAAGATCGGCTCAGACGGAAGGCACCGTGCATCTGAAGAGACTGCAAAGCCGAATCACGTGTATTGCACTGTACAAGAGCTTATAAAAGACTTCATGAAGGACTTAAAAATACATTGTCAGACTTTATAGTTTGGAGCGAGGTCTGAAAAACGGTTAATTAGTGAATTCTATCCACCCTGTTTTCCTGTAATACGAGCAGTTATTTTCCCAACAGATTAGATAAAATGCTTTACAACAAAAGAAAAATCAATAAAAACACAAATAGCAAGATTTTCATTATTCAAAAATGTCTAAAATGAATAGTATCCTCAAATGTAACGGGTTTACTGTGAATTAATAACTATTTCGCATTAAATTCCGCTTTTTCTGATTCGAATTAAGAATGCCATAAGTGCAATGACTCTCAGAAATATGACCATGAACATTAGCACAATTATATCCATCCAATATGCATTTGAATTGAATCCGAGCACCTCCAGAAGCTGAAATTGATCAATACAGTATTGACAGAATGTTCTAAAATCCATTTTGGTGCGTGGGAATAGTGCACTTCAAGGCTAATTATGAGCATAAAGAATAACTAGTATGGGATAGAGTGAACCAGAAACGGTCTACGCTTGTCCTCGACAGTAGCAGAGATTTGGGTGCACCCCAGCAATAAAATGGTGCTCATATAGTAGAGTTTAGCAAACTTCGTCTTCAAGAGGCATTAGGATATTATGAGAGATCTTGTAAAGGTATTCTTAGCAAATTTTCAAAAACCGCATTTTTCAATCGGAAAATTACGCTTTCATTCCGGAATACTTCTTTCGTTGTTAAATCTCACGGTAAATTCGTCGCTTCTCGTATCATTTGTATCACCTGTCGTCTCGATGATCGTCGACTTACTCACACGGGCACCAGTTAACTTCCATTTTTCCCATCACGTGCAAGAGTAGTCCAGTAGTTCGCCTTTTTCTCATCTTATCAACAAAATAAATTTTATAAAAGACAGGGATCAAATGGAATTCTCTTTATTTAACCGCTCTAGCGGTGGTATGATGTCACAAATGTATACCCATTGATGTAGAGTGATGTGCGAAACTTTCGCGTCAGGCGGGACTAGAACCCGCACCTCATTCTTTCCTGGAATGCGTGCTCTATCCGTTATACTAGTGGCGCCCATTTTACACATGGCTACTACCGAGCCAAGCCGTTGACGGCTGGCTGACAGATAGATGAGATGTAGCGTAGAAAGAGCGATGAGCAAAATGGGCGTCAGAAGTGTCACGGATAGAGCACGCATTCCCGGAAGGAATGAGGCGCGGGTCCTAGTCCCGCTTGACGCGAAAGTTTTGCACAGCAGTCTACATCAATGGGTTTATAAAAGGTATTTCTATAAAAATCTTCCTAGTGTCTTCTCATCTTTTAGTGATTATAAATATCCGAGATATTCCAACTTTTACCACATAGGTACCAGTTTATCATTAAAGATTGAGCGGTTAGTTGGTATACGTAGCCGTCTGAAAAGCGCTCCTACCGAAAATGAGCGCCATCTCGAGTGAGCTAATGAAAATAGTGGTTTTGATCATATAAAAGAATAAATTGAATATAATGCACTCGCCGTTTGATTTTAGATGCGATACGTCTTCGATCTTATTCATGGTACCGTAGGCGTTTGCAGTGCACATCTTGGTTGTACAATAACTTACGGCACCTAGCATCCTAGCATGCCCAGGCTCTTACTTCAGAAAAATTCCTGTGCTGCCTGAGAAGCGAAGTCGAGCAGACAAAACTGCGCGTGTAGCAGAGCACTTCTCTAATCATTTTGCTGCACCTTATAACATGACAAAAACTACTTTACGTTGTAAGGAAAAATACTGACTATTATTGCCAGAGTTTGATTAAGGTCGGTATACGATACTGCTACGCGATGTGTCAGCTAATACTTGATCGACTGCTGCAGCAAGCAATGCCTCTTGAATGCAGGTTGTAGGTTTACTGGATACTGAATAGTAGGTTTAGTTCAACATAGCTCCACATAAGAAAGAACCGTCAGGTGAGCTTTTTTATTCTCGTGGATTCCACTTGATCCGACGACAAGCACCTAACTCACGAACGAGATCGCTTGTGGACTATCGGCTACTGCTAGTCCGCTTCTAAAAAAAGCCGAAGACGTCGAAACGTTTACCAGTAGATTTGTCATCGTGGCTAGCCGGCGTTCTTCGTTGGCAAACTGTGAGTGTACCATACGCTGAGCTGTTCATCGCCCCCGTAACGTCATAAAGCCGAAAGTTTAACATTTATACCCCAAGTTGTTTCTAAAATTGAGTGTTGATTTTGGCCTCGAAACTTTGGAAGGTGGTATACACTCTTTTCAATCCATCATGTGCGATGACGACATGCGATGCTGATGACCTGGACATGCTTTGAATTGGATTTCGTCTGTTGAACGCGTTTATATTTTCAAAGAAGGAAGGTAAATGTTGTAATTTCTATTGAAGTTGTGACGATTTGTGAAAATGGACAATGCAATGAGAAGTGAGACTGTGATTTCCTTTCCTCTTCTCTGTGAAGACATATCGACTTCGTATGAGAACTGCTAGACTGTGAAAAAAAGTAAGTCGGATCATATGCTATATTTACTCTTCCCCTTTTTCTAATTTGTAATGCGTGCTTTGAACGCGTTTCCGTTGAAAAGTTGATGTGAAACTTTGCGCTTGGAGTTTTCAGAAAGTTTTTCTTGAGTTGGAGCTTTAGAATTTTTCAGATATTAAAGAATGGTTGCAAAAGATGGGAACAAAAGATAAAGTTTTCGGACTAACAAGTCAGTCGCGATGCTCCCAGACAAGCGCGTACCAATCTTCCGATCCCCAACAGATGAAAGTCTTGATGAACACAGGACTTTGAATCGAACGGGGAGCCGCCTGACTGCAGAGTATTTCTAGTCACTACACTACACGTGCCCCAGCAAAGGAATAACGATATTACTAGTGTCCTTGGAACACTCCACAAATTCCTTCATGTTCCGGAAACGTTTTCAACTAATAGAAACTTTGCATTACTACAAAATCTTGTTTTGACTCATCGACTCATTCGAACTGAGATTACCTAACGCCTGATAGGTAAACTTACAAACCCATCTTTTATGATAGCTAAAACAACTCATTGAAGCCAGCTGGCCGACCAGATAGACTCGTTAACTTGAGTTTCAGCTTATCAGACTGAGACCTAGTCAGATGCCTCTCTTCTGCATCTGTATTCATTCACCCATGTTGGAAATTTCGGAACTTTAAGGATCCTCTTACCTCCTCTCCATTATTTGCTGAGCAAACATGAGCATCGTAGGTGTTGCTTGATGGACATCCTCAAAAATTTTGGAAGACTTTTTGAAATTAGCATAAAAAATCAGATTCATACGATAAAAAAGACTTTTACTCAAAAAAGACTTGGTTGCTTAGAAATGTCTAAATACGATGTAACCGACGGAAACGCAGGCAATCATACCTTTGATTTCTTTCATAGGACTAAGTAAAACAATAAGATGTGCTTCATATGAATATTTGTACCAAGATAATGGAGCAAATAATTTAAAATAAGGTGGAATACTTCTCACGTCAATAAGAAATCCAGCTGAAATTCGTCAATCAAATCCTGTGTTTATACATATTCCAACATTTCCCATACACTTGCTAGTGGCAGGTAAATTGAAATTATACCTACCCAAAGCTATCAGTGGAGACATAAATAGCGGAAGAAAAGTGGTACCAGCAATCTTGTTACCAAATAAAGTAGCTGCTGCATACGCTAAAATATACTCTTTCAAAATAACGGTTTGCGAAGAAGATTATAGACGAATTGTCGAAATCTACAAAATCAGAGGAGTCCTTAACGCAATACAGGAAGTGGTATATCAAGCACAAACCGGCAGATATAGCAACGTTTGCGACAGTCACATTGAGGACATTGAATTTGAAGTACTGAACGAATAATTTCGAGTAACCTTGAATGAAACACATTACAAAAGATGGCTCTTTTCTGTTAGGCGGCAGCACATGAATGTTCGACCCCAGTTGCGGGGCAAGAATCATCCAATGAGTGTTGAAAATCATTCAAAAGAGTCTGGAAAAGGAATGTTTTCCAGCGAAATATAAGCGAGATAAGAGAGAAAAAACGCTTAGTTGAGTAAAAGTGGTTTTATTTTGGACTTTACAACATTATAAAAGTGTGTTTTGAAAAATCGGCTATTTAGAGCTGTGGCCAGAGATTTGTGCTTTCGAATATCTACTAACATCCCTATGGAAAATTCTTGTCCAGCAAATGCGGTCCAGTATTTATTTGTCGCCGTCTAACAGAAAAGTACCAAAAAGACGTCAAATGGTTGTCAACTGTTTTTCGTGAAGTATATCTTCTCATATGAACATATGCACAACATAATGCAAACATTATGTAAAAGTATATCCATGCACTGTACACTCTAGACAGTAAATATTCTTCCATTATTATGCAGCATTCTGAACAATCACGAAACCAGCATATCCTATACACAAATATATACGTATATATTATATATATATATATATATATATATATATATAAGCGCAAGTAACGCATGGCTAGAAATGCTCTGGAGTAGCACACAAGGTCGATAGTTCGATCTCGCGTTCATGGGTCATCAAGCCATCCATTCCTCCGGGTCGCTGAACTGGTGTCAGACTAGTACATGTCTGGAAGAATAAGCAGCACTAACTCGATATAGCGGTAGGCCACAGTGAGCCATTTGGAAGGCCAGATAAGCTTTCAATCACCTCAAAAGAAGCTAAAAATTGAAGACGAATGCCTAACGCATCCCTCAGGTACTGGTCAACACCGATAGCTTTATTCTTTTTCATTCTGTATATATATATATATTATATATATATATATGTGTACTCTACACTATATGACGCGCACATATAGTCATCTCTTACATGTACATGCATATTACATACCTACAGAAAGAGAACTTACCAGCAAGAAGATAGACTATAACTGAGTAGACAGTTGGTAATATAGTATATTGTGCAACCTTAAATGGATCTTTACTAATTAGGTTGATGAATCGATAAATAAATCTCAGGTTAAGTTAAAAATCAATCCTAGTTTTTCTTTTGGTTGTTTGGTCTCTTTTTCAGCACTGAGCCGTAGATTAATATACTCAAATATTTCGTTCAAACTTGTCGTTACTTACATCTGCCATATTAATTGCAACAAAATATGCAGTTGGATGATATGTGTAGGTATCATATTCGCGAATCACTACCGGTAACTCGTCATTGAATACCTCAAACAGTGAAAGAAAGTGATAACGATGATAAAAGGATGAAATCAAGGAAGCGACTGACGATGAAAGAAGTTTGAACAGCAAAATGTTCTCAGAATATCGGTGGTGAATTGAAATTAGACGAGGATTTTTTTCAAAAATAATATTAACATTAAGAACAGCTTGTTTCACGGGATGGTTATCATGGCTATTTCTCAGGCAAATGTTGTGCTGTATTTTAGTTGTCGATATCGAATAATCACTAGCTCAACGTGGAATGCACGACTTCGTAGTACTTGCCAAGTGGGAGTTTTCATTGTTGTCGCAGAGCAGACTGCCAAATTGAGTCGAATAGATTGTAGGTATAATGTCAGTTTAACTATAGCAATATGATGTGCAGAATTATAGGGAGTACAGGCGCCTATGCGGGCATATAGGCTAATGGGAACATTGGTTGATTCAAATCAAAGAGATGACTAGTGATACTGCTTATATTTCTCTCAATGGGCTGACTTTGATAGGCTAAAATGAGTTATGGAAGGAGCAGGGGTACGGAGTGCAGAATGATGGAGTGCCATTGTCCCAGCGTGACAAAAAGGTACGAAAATACCTAGCTTGTGATGCAAATATGTAAAAGGTCTCCCACTTGTGATGCAAAGTTACAAAACATCTTATGAAATTCAGCATACTCATAATTGCTATCTGAGCCAGCTTGTCATGTGGTCTGTTGAATGGGCTGTTGTGCAGCCCGGTACACTTGTTTCGACCTTTCAATTTCGTCGGTCGGGCAAAACCCTTCGCCTTTTAGCCAATCCTCTGTGGGTGCTCCAGCCCCCACACTAAGAGTCAGCGACGACGAACGATTTACACTGCACCGCTGTCAAGTAAAAATCACTTCAACAGCAGTCTTTTACATTCGATTGTTCTTGATTTTAAAATATAATATACCGTTCTTTCCAGTGTCTTCTTAAGACCACGCTCAAATTTCAACATATCTCATAAATGTTATCTGGGCCAACTTGTCTTGTGGTCTGTTAATTATGAGATATGTTGAAATTTGAGCGTGGTCTTAAGAAAACACTCGAAAAGAACGGTGTAATATATTTCGAATTAGCGGCCAAGAACAAACAATCGAGTGTAAAAAATTGTTGTGCTAGTGATTTTCACTTGACAGGAGTGCAGTGCAAATCGTTCGTCGTCGTTAACTCTTAGCGTGGGGACTGAAGCACCCACAGAGGATTGGCTAAAAGACGAAGAGTTCTGCTCGACTGACGAGACGGAAAGGTCGAAACACATGTATCGGGCTGTACAATAGCCCACTAACAGACCTTATGAACTTGCGGCAGTCAACTCAGAGTTGCTTCTATAAGAAGTACATACAGCTGGTACCATACATGGTTAGGATAGGCTCTATGCGACAATCTAGATATGGAATATATTCGAGGGAATCGTTGCAATAAATAGCCTGTCTATGTCAGCCTTCCCAAAAAGACTCATGGTCATCGGGTACCCCATATTAGAGTAGACTCAAATAATGGGTAATCATTTATTCTCGTCCACTCCGTCAGCTTCTTAAACAAGGTGTTCGAGAAATATGTGGCCATCGTAAGATTCAAAGAATGATCATAATCGAACAACATCTAACAACCCATTTAGGGGATGGAATCTTCAGTTCCAACTAAATCCGCCCTCAAACAGAAAACTCTCATCGATGACCGACGCAAAACAAAGAGAGGATGAAAGAACTGCTGGGATCTGCTCTGAAGATGGGTCATAAGGAAAAATATTCGTCCATGTCCATATCTTTTCAGTGATAATGGGTTGAAAAGAAGATTAGCTCTCAGAATTGATTCAAAATATTGATTACCACTCACACAGATACATGGGTAGAGAACAATAAAAACCATATCGAGAGAAGCACGCATAGCAGATCCTTTGTACTTCACCAACGAATCCTTTGTGAATTCTACTTGAAAGTATACAGAGCCGGTAATCAACGACAAAGCCTGAAAATGTTAAGAGTGATGAATGAGCTCTATAAAGTTTCACAATAGACTCTATAGACCCAAACTGACGTTCTGATGCAACGAAATCTCATCTATATCACCTCTGAAGATTACCAAAATCTTGAAAATGTGTCCGTAGTTTGAGTGTCCTTCAACGCAACCACGGTCAGCGTCTTCACGTCTCGTGCAGAGGTTCAGCTTTTGTGAACGCATAGTCGAAATCACACGTCTTGATTGGAATGGGTAGTTTCGGATTAACAGCCCAGTGGGAATTCGAACGTTCAGATGTACGTAGGTTCTCAAGCTTATATTCACCGTGTTATTTTTATTATGATTTGTTTTGTAGTCGTCATGCCGTTTAGCCATGTACACTAGGGAAACCGCATGAACATGGATAACACCGACCCGTCGATAGTAAACGCATTGTAGAAGTCACACTTGATTGTATTAGCGTCATTGTAGTCTCACTTAAGAATTAGCTTGTGCCCTTTTCAATGATGATAACGTGCAGATATCAAAGGCTTTCCAGATTTTCCGTCTTTGTACTTTTTGATTCACGACCTGGTTTGTGATTGCTATGCTGTTTACCAAAGTATGCCCCAAGCGTGACATGTGGACAAGACCAGATTGTCGATGGCACTTACCATAACGTGAAGAATTCGAATTCTTAAGACGGTTGAACTTCTTGATTGAGTTCGACATGATCGCATAAATAACCACCACGTTTGTGCAAGCCATGAAGCGGAATACCTAAATATCTGACACTGAAAATACGGCAGGATGCATATCAAATGTTGGGATGTGAAGATGGAGACTAAAACGCCCATAGCCTTTTGAGACAAAAACAATCTATAATTTGATTTAGTATCTCAAAAATAACAATTGAGTATTTATTCTTTTCCAATCGTTTGTTGACTTTATTTCATCCTATCCGATTTTTATGAATGTTGTCTTCAATCTACATATAAAGTTGCTCCACACTTTAAATAACACATCCCGACGTTTTTGTTAGTTCAGCTGTTATTTATAGAAAAAATCACATAATGAACATTATGACCCCCATAATGATCAATGATATGCAGTCGCTTTTTGAAGAAAAAATTGGATCTTTTCTCCCAAAAAGAATGAGGGTGGAGAGGGAGAAATCGATGAGGACATTTTTGAGATAACTGTAGTCTTCAAATATTTTCTTCCGCAGATGTTGCCTCAGGAAGCGGTGGAAATGATAGTCCGATAAAGCAGTGTCAAGGTTATATGGTGGATGTGGGTGGGACGTCAATTTTGCAATGTGAGGTCGCGCGTTATCCTGAAGAATGGAGACACTAAGTCGTTTCGGACGCCTACCTGCCACTGTTGCGGCCGACTTCCAGATCTTTACAGGTCTTTGCTGCGAGGTAATCAGTGAGCTAGGATCGTGTTGTTCTCGTACTAGACACAAGAGTCATCTCCAGTAATTATTGGCAGGAGAAAGTACTACTTGTACCGTCGCAGCAGAACCGTTTCACAGATGGTCGCGCGTGCAACGCGGTCGCGATCGGTCAATGATAAGGTGTAATCAAAGCATCTATATGCGCTAACTCATTTCATTTTATTTTTTTCCATTCTACTTTGTTACTAAAACATCTCAAACACGCTTTCTGGCAATAACCCGATTTTAGAATGAGTAAAGAAATTGAATAATAAGTTAATGCGAAAGAAATTGCGGGACAACCCATTATATGTTTATTTGAGACACTTTGTTGATTCATCTTCACAATGCTTTTTCACTGTGCGGATCCAGTATTTCTGTTATTCAATTCGTCCATTATTTTCTTTTTGCACGCCATTAAATATTAGTTAAGCGAGTCTCCTTGCAATCTTGATGGTAGCCTGGCTGTGGCGTTCCATAGAGCGGTGTTGTTGACTTCCTGAGAGTGGGGGATGGAGCTCCGCTCCACGTGCGCCGCGTTTAGCATCAAGGCCACTCTGCCTCAGAGCCCTCATATATATGTTTCTATGATACATATGTCAGCGAGGTCATGGCATATGTTTTATCATAGTCAGATGTATACATAGAATGACTTCCATTACTGTAATACCACAATTGCTAGTAATATCATGGATATACGTGCCTTATAGCACATATGGGATCGGCCGCTAGTCTGTGCACTTCGAGATCACCATTACTTTCGTCCCGCCGTGACAGACCAAATGCTAGCAGGCATATTCAAGAGGACAAATGCACTAACTCTGCACATCCTAGTCTATTACAAGTCATTATACTGGCCAATCATAGTTCCACCTCTACAGTATTACGAATGGAGTGGACCGTTACAAATTCTCTTATAACAGGATTCTGTAGCGTTGCTACGGGTCCGTTTGTTTTCTCGAATCACAGAAGGATCTCACCCATGTTTCCGATTCGTCTCGGATCCTCGCTTTTGTGTCAAAGCAGAAATATGCGTTACATAGTGAACGTGCTTTCCCTCTTCGGATGCTTCAAACTCTTTAAGAATCTCCTGAAATTACAACGACGTTGTTTTTCGTTCGCCAGGTTTGCATGAAAAAAAGTTTCATGTAGAGTATGAATGTAAAGAGTGCAGCAGCATCGCTGATAGGATAATAAGCAAAAGGTAGTGCATTGACACTTTGTTTAAATGTACGAAATTTTCGATTCTAATCTTTTTTCAAACATTTTATTGATCCGCCTTCACACTGTTCTTTTTCTACTGTGCGCGCCCAGTACTTCAAGCAAACATTTCGTATTTCGTCTTCCTCTTGAACATCGTAGAATACTGGCTGAGCGAGTCTCCTTGCAATCTCGAGGATAGCCTGGCTAAGGCGTTCCATAGGGCGATCATGTTGACTGCCGGAGAGTGTTAAGGGGTGGAGCCCAGCTCCAACGCGCGCCGCTGCGAGAACTACAACCCCTCAGCCACGGCACCCAATCCTTTTTAAGCTTCATTAGCTCAGATCTTTGCGAATTAGTCTGATTAGTACTATCAATAAATCAGTTTTTATACTAGACACCAATTCGTTTAAAAACGAATATATGTATTTCTTTTACTTTCTTATGAATTTCTGCATGATAGCCACTTAAAGACATATAGCTAGAATAGTTAAGAGCGCATGTAACGCAATGGTTAAAGTTGCTCTGTGCCGCACACGAGGTCAATGGTTCGATATCGCGCTCATGGCTCACCAAACCATCCATCCCTCCGGGATCGGTAAATTGTGCGAGACTGGTCTCAGACTTGTCTGGGAGGATAAGCAGCACTGACCCGGTACAGCGGGGCCACCGCGAGTCATTGCAAAGGTCAGATATGCATGCTATCACCTCAAACGAAGTTGAAAATTGAAGAAGAATGCATGCCGCATCTCTCAAAGATTGATCAGCGCCGAAAGCTTCATCCTCTTTATCCTTCAGTTAGAATAGTTTAAATGTGTAATCAAGCCTTTTTTTTTTCAAATATATTAGGATGTTATAACCGTTCCTTCTAGTGCTTTGTTAAGACCACGGCTCAAATTTCAATAGATCCTTTCATTATTATTTGAGCCAACATGTCATTGGTCTGGTAAAGGCTCTTGAAGGGCCCTAGACACGTTTTCGGCCTTACAACTCATCAGCCGGGCAGAACCCGTCCGTCTGTCGATCTTTTCATAGTCAGTTTCTCTTGGGAGCGGTCACACTCCTCCATATATATTTATCGAACTACCTACGTTTTACACTCTATGCCGGTGTCTATTTCATTCAACCTAACACGAGTGTTTTCCGCACTCGATGCTAGCTGGAGTGTGACGCTCCCGAGCAGAAACTGACTATGAAAAGTCGACAGTACGACGGTTTCTGCCCGGCTGATGGTCTGTAGGACGAAACACGTGTCTCGGGCTGTAACAGGAGCCTTTACCGACCACATGACTGTTGCTCAAATATAATGAAAGGGAATCTCATTGAAATTGAGCGTGGTCTTATAAAGCACTCGAAGGAAAGGTATACTATGATAAAATACCAGGCCAGCTAGCAATCGGTGCGAAAACACTCTGTGTTAGGTGATATGACATAGACACCTGGCAAATAGAGTGTAAACCGTAGGTCGTCTATAACTATTATGAGGAGGTGACGCTACCCAGAGAACTGACTATGAAAAGATCGACAGACCGACGGGTTCTTTCTGCCCGGCTGATGAGTCCTGTAAGGACGAAACACCGTGTCTCGGGCTGTACAAGACCTTTACCAGACTCACATGACATGTTGGTCAAATAATCTGAAAGATAGATAGGATGTTTTTTACGTAGCTATTGATATCCAGTTATCCGTAACGTACAGTTTTTATGGAGATGCTGAGTTGAGGATACAAATGACACAAATACGGCCTTTCTCAAATTTTTCTCTTGAAAGTTGCTAAAAGGTTATAGGGAAATTAAGAGTGTGACTCGACATCGAATAGCGTTCGCCCCGCATCCTTTTAGCTCTTTGGCGCAATTTCTAATTCTTCGCTACTCTGTCGGTGCTATTATCAATTTCCACTAATAGCAATGATATAATAAAAAGCACAGCTGAGATAGAGGCAAATCAAGGGCCGAGGTTGGTATCGCGAATGACACGTGAGCGCCTGGAAATGCTACGCGGGTTCCTTGTGATTAGGAAGGAACAAATGAAAAACCGTTCTTGATCGCTGGAGAGGAACTTTTTATAGGAATGATAGTAGCCATTCGAAAGCTGAGACCTGAGGCTACAGCGACACGTCGCCGGTTTTTTCGAAACACCCCTTTATAACGCTGTAGCATTCAGATCAAGAGATACGTTCTACACTCGCCTTTCGCTTTCATTTTTATCACACGCTTAATTCTCTGAGAGCCGAAAAGCATGCCATTGTGTAAAGAAAAGGCAAACTCAGGCCTATTTTACTTGTTAAACCATATTCCCAGAAAAAAGTACATCGATAGAATCAGGAGAAAATGCGCTCAAATGATTACTAATAGTCTAAAGAAAGAGCTCTGTCCGGCGAGGTTCAAAGCACAAATCAAACGACCAGAGGAGTTAAAAAAATCAAAAAAGCTTTTTAAAAAACCGACATATTTTTGAGCTTGGTGGAGCTTGTGCTATAGCTGGAGTACTGGCATTCTAAGAAAGGAGCTTCGTGCAGCGAAATATAAGCGAGATATGAGAAAAAAAAACACATGATTGTATGAGACATGATTTTATTTTGAATGTCAGAGCGTTGGTGAAAGGGGTGTTTTGGAATAGATGGACGTGGAGCTATTGCTTGAAGTCTTAGTTTTCGAATGATTACTAGTACTCCTATGAAAAGTTCCTTTCCAGCGAATGAAATTGGTTTTTCGTTTGTTCCCTTCTAGTAAGAAAGAACAGCTACGCGCTGGTTCAAAGCCCGACTGGGATTCCGAGTTTCGCTCGTAAACATTCATGGTTCTGTAGCCCCAAATGGAACACACTGGCTAAGGTTCCCGTCGATAGGCATAAAATCGCTAGCTCAATCACTCTTTCCGGGCAAACCGAGTATTTCCATCCATCGCGGTCAGAAAACTGGTAACAGGTTTCTTTGAGGAATTGAAAACCCTGATTTGGCACAACGGCAGTCCATCAGAGATTATCCTACATGCCACATTTGAACTGAATCGAATCTACGATGTTATGAAGTGAATCGATTGCATAGCTCATTCTTAGAAGATTGATTAACGTAAGCATCACCTTCAATCCTTATACCACCTTATCACTTATACCGCACTTCACTCTTTAAATATTTTCAAGTTGGATCTAACACAACTCACTTAGCAAAATCAAATGTCTACAAAGTAAATCTGCTTAGGAAACGGTCGTCTCGATAGAGTTCATCATTTCGATTGTACTTTTCGAAACATGAATAATACGCATAAACAATAACTTCATCCACCTTGATTACTAAATTATGATCTTGCTCCGACGTGTTCTCATCGCGAAAAAAAATTTTCATAAAGTGATCCGACACATTTGTGAACATCGGGCAAGGATATGAGCATCTGCAAATTCATAGGTACCAGTTCTTGGTTTCTGCTCAGATTGTTCTATAACAACTGATAAATAAGTTACTTAAGTTTTTAAGTCACTAGTTAAGAGCATGTATTGACGGAGACTGATGTAGCTATGCAAATAAGCTAACAAAATTAATTTGATCACCAAACAGAAAACTTGAAAAATCTCAATCCAAGGAGTCTCATCACTGTAAAAAAATTATACGCTTGCTCCTTCTAAGGAAACTCTACGAGCAAGTGGTACCATCAGCTGATTATTATAAAGTAATCGCAGTGGTGCAAATGTTTACTTTACCCATAGTAGTAACTTTTCTCTTTTTTTATCGTATTATATTGGTATTGAAAATGGTCACTTTTCAAAATAAGCTCTCTTTGCCCAAAAAGAACAAAACGCTCACCTAGTTCTATGAGCGAAGATGAGAGAAAGAGAGACAGAGACAGAGGGAGACAGAGAAAGAAAGGAAGGGGAGGGTGGGAGGATAGAAGGAAGAGCGATTATATTGAAGAGAAAGAGTGGCAGAAAGATGTAGAGAGCGAGGGATAGACAACGACAGAAAGAGAGAAGAGTAGGAGAAAAAAGAAGCAGAAGGGCATCGAGAAAACAGGAAGAGGAGGACTAAACAAGAACGGAGAATCAAAGAGAGAAAAGGAAACGAAGAGCGAAACACATAGAAGGACAGGATCATAAAGGTAGAGACAATGAGGAAAAATAGTAAGAATGAGGCTGGATGAGGAAGAAAGAGCGGTAGAGTCGCAATGGAAAGGAGTACAAATATGGAAATAGAAGGTTAAGAAAGAAGAAACGAGAAAGGGAAAACAGAGAGAAATAAGGAAAGACCAAGCCAATCATTTAGCGATGAAAATATCTGCATCTCGTACAGCAGTGCTCAGTCATCTCTGAACCACTCACGATGCAAAGAATTTTTCAACACCATCCAAGTCCCCCTGATAAGCGACATGACCGTTCGCCAATAAAATTATTCTGTAAGCAAACTGATTAGGAAAGCCTATCTACTGCGTTTTATTGCCAGATATTTCTTACGCAAGAACTACATCTAGGACTCACCTATCTGCCATCTGATAGACTTGAGTGGATGGCTGATGAATGGTGCTGATTATGATTTTGGCTTTCGATGCCAATATTTTCAACGCTGTAACAACCTGAAATGCTCACCTTCTCATAAGAATTTCTGGCTGCTTTCGGTTGTCCGAGGGCAAACGAATATTCGACCTAATTCGTTGGGCAAGATTTTTTCATAGGAGTGTTAGCAATCATTCAATAGCTTAAACCTCAAGCTAGCGCGTTGCATAATAATTTTTCAAAACACCTTTTTATAACAATGTAAACTCTAAAATAAAATTCTGTTTTACACGACCACGCGTTTTTTTTCTCATACCTCGCTTGTATCTCGATGGACCCTTCTTTAGAGTGATAGTACGCTTTCGATAGCACAAGTCTCGAGAAACTCAAAAATGAGTTTGCATTGTCGAAAAGCTTCTTTAATAGCGCTGTAGGAGTAAGAAAACGTTGTTTGTTTCACACCTTGCCGGACAGGGCTCTTTCTTTAGACTAATAGTAATCATTCTTAGCACAACTTTCAATGATTCTAACGTTGTGCTCATTTTCTGGAAAGCTGTAGTGTAGCAGGAAAAATATGATCGAGTTTCACATGTTCGTTGAGCCTGTTTAATGGCTGATCTACGGGAGCGGGGCGATCGACCGATGATCTGACACGATAGACATGTGTGCGCAACTTCTGACTCAATTGGGATTTTTTTACTCCACTTTGAAAGAAACCCCAGATCAAACGAATCACTCACATACATGAGATTTCCTCTATACATTCATATGCATTTCGTGCCTCTAGCAAATTATACGCATGATAAAAATGAAGACGCGTGGAGAAAGTGAAACATATTTGATTTTGCATGCTACAGTGTTGTGAAAGGGTCTCTTCGAAAAACGGCTAGGTAGCGCTGCAGCCAAAGATTAGTCGAGTTCAGTCACTGAATAAAAATATATCACACGAGTGTTAGTAAAAAATTCGAAAGCCTGAATCTCTGGTTACATCGTTACCTAGCCACAGTTTTCAACTTTTCGGAAAATTATCAACACTCGAATGAAAACTCTTGTTCAGCGAATGAGGTCGAAATTTCAATTGTCAGCAAGTAACCGAAGTGTCTTCTTGATCTAAAAAACTTCGATAACACTTCTAGAAAAAACGAAACTCGTGTACCATTCCATTCATTTAGAATAAGAGACCAAATAGAAAGAGCACGATGACAAAAACCTTGTCAGAACAAGTTTTATAATAATTACTAAACTTTTCTTAATTTACTCAACAACTGTGACCATTCTTTCATTTCGAGTGTTTTCTCAAGACGGCGCTCAAATTTCAACATGCCTAATAATCAATTTTTTCGATCCATGCATGTGATCTGTTACGGGCAAACTTATACAGCTCAATACACGTGTTTCAGCCTAGGCAACCTCGCCAGTTGGGTTCACCCTTTCTCATAGCCCTTTAGCATTCAAAACAATATTATGTTGCACACGCATCGTGGTTATCGCGCTTTTATCTCACACGACAAAGCTCTTCCCTTAAACTGCTAGTAAATATACGATATCATAAGTTTCGGTGATTCGGTGGTGCGCCTGTTATTTGAAAAGACCACATCACGGCACTGTAGCAGGGTAAATCAGCCGGTCGAGTTGCATGGTAGTTGTGGATCGATAGACCGCACAGGTGGAATTCACCTGTGAAGAGTGATTTTTGTTACTAAATTTAGGATTTCTCTCGGCTTTGACGAAAAATCTAGATAAAACATATGACTCTGATGCTTGAAAATTTCCTTCACACGTACATACACTTTTCATGCTTAAGTCTAGGCCGCTTAAGCTCAGGATTAGTAACGAGTTTATTTGGCATTATAGGATAAAAATACAAGGCCTGTGCGCTAGAACGATAGAGTATAACTTCTTCTACAGTACTAATTTTGTGTTTGATGCGATTGAAATCCGGGTCTGGTGATTTTTTCGAAATAGGAATGGAGATGTTTGACTGATTGAATTGCGGACAATTTGACCTTCCCAGGCTCTGAAGAAGGCGAACCGCCGAAACGTTAACTGCCAAATAAAGTTTACTGTAGCATCTAGTGTTTGGCTTAAAGAAGTAAATCGGATATTGATTTGATAGTCTGATAAAAAGCTTTTGTCCAGCGAAAGTGGTTCCTCTAAGGAATCGTTGCCCGACAACGGGAATGATCCAGATTTCCACATGCCACGTCGCGTTTTTCATACTATTAAGAAAGTTTAGATCTAATTAGAGTAATTCCAGAGAGTGGCAGATCTAATTGGTGTCTGTTGCTGGATAGGACTAAAAAATATTTCAATGCTGCCCGGCACCTCTAACTACTGTGCTTTGCGTGCGTTAAGCAACTGTTCCGATCTACGAACGTTATAAATTCCCGCGATTGCTGATTTTATCTTTGCTAACGCTAGCTAAATTTCAATGATTACTGTAACTTTTCAGCACCACTAGTGCTTGGAAGAAGAAGAAATAATATGTACTGCTGAGGTTCGCATCCCCAGGAGATTAGTTTGACATTTCTATCCAGGAACTCAGTAAGAGAATGTACAAAGGCAAAGCTTCTTTTAGCTCCTTTAGCCAACGACATCAAAAAATGGAGGGCAAGATGGAAGAAAGTATTTTTCCAATCCCTTTCATCAGAATAACCCAATTGATAGCAGCGTTACGCAATCAATTCGTTTGTGACCTTCATAATGCTGTAAAAACGCCAACCAAAGCGTACCTGTAATGCCATAAATGGATCGAGACCGGACGTTGGTTCATCACAAAATAAAATAGACGGATTTGTAATAATCTAGAAGCGATGTAGGTCCTTTATGAAACAGCTATAGGTTACAGTAAAAGAAAACACCTACCTCTGAAGCAAACGCTAACCGCTTACGTTCGCTTCTTGATATAGATTTTTCCGTTGAAGAACCAATTCTCGAGCATCTACAACTAATTAGTCCCATCTGAAACAGTGATACAGAGATTTTACGATTAATAAAAATAGAAAAGGATGAAGTAAGATGTGGTTGCATGCATAGGTAGCGGATACGAAAAGTTGATTCAATTACTTACCGATGTTATAACATCCTCTACAGTTTCCTTGCGTTCATCTTCGGTTGTATTTTTTGGCATACGAAGGCGCGCCTATCAAGGATGTCGAAATATTAACATAATTTTGAAGATGACCACAAAAGAGAAAAGAGCAAAAAATAATTCATATTCGGAGCAAAAGCGATTATTTGACGATTCGCTACAAATAAAATAAGCTAAAGTACTCGTGGAGGAACGAATAACGGAGTAGTGGTGATCCTTCACTACGCAGCACGGCTATCTCGAAGCTTTTAGGAAGCATCGACTCAATCAACATTCAAGCGGCATTCATGACGAAGACGAACATCCCCACACATCTGCCAATACTACACGCAGATAAAAGTTTAAAAACTTTCATGGTTGGTAGATGTGAAGAAAGGAGCCAAATACAGGAAATGCTGGTCTGGGCATATCACAGATGTGATGCCCAGTCATCTATTAAATAGTAATAAATGAGGCATTTTGTATAACACCTTCCGATAATTCCCTATCTTGACAACTATGATTATGTAAAGGACCTCGAAAATATTCAAAGATTCTCGATGGGTATCATGATGAAGCATGCTCTAGATGTACCAAGAACACGTTCAGCTCCAATCCAGGTATCTGGACAACATCCACTAAATAGCTATAGATCGGGTTAAGCTATGTACCCGTAATAAATGTGTCATAGACACTTGACTAATGACCAGTTTTTTTCTCTTATGAGGAACCCATGAGGAACAGATGAGTTTTGAATGCCGCTTCAACTCCCAAAATAAATATGCCTAATGCTTCAAATACGTCTCTTCAGGTCGGGAAGTCAGCATGATGTACGACCTTCCTCCAGAGCTGACTACGAGGAAAAGGGCGGCTGGGAGACATTCAAGAATACTGCTTCTATAGTGAAAAGAACAGAAAACATCCGACTCCGTTCCCACCTTTTCAACCTGAAGAGAATCGCGCATTTCACAAACAAGAAAAAGGGCCCGAAGGGCGGATTTACGTCAACGATCGAATATTAGCAATGCGTTTTACACGCCAGGCCATAGAAAAGGTAGGCCGAACACGTAATGCGCTTCAACGACAACCGATGGACGGGAGCCGTTACCGAGTGAATTCTTTGGGATGTCGAGTGCACCACGGCAAGACCATCGACCCAATTGCACAATTTCTTCACGAAAATCCCACAAAAAAGATATAATGCTCAAATCAATTCATACAGTCAATTGGACTACTCTTTCACACAATGGAAAATCAAAGTTCTACTGGTGCTAGCTCCAGCCACTTGTCAAGATCCTCCAAATCATTCAAATAGCTTGATAGCACATACGTCCAAGCTCTGAACATTGGCAAATCTATTACTGCTACTACTCTAGCAACCTTGCGTCAGTTGATCAAGGTAAGTTTTCTCGATTTACACATATCAATAATTAATGCCGAGGTTTAAAGAGAGTCGAACTTTTGAATTATTGCAATATGTACCAGCAAGATATTTTCGACTTGTGAAAGATCAATGCGCAAAACTCTTGAGGCGTTTTGGAGAAATGCCAAGAACCTTCAAATGGACCGGAAGGACGATTGCATCACCATCACAAGACCTCGCGCCTTTCTTCAATTGATCTTCTGACCTGACCTAGGTGGTATAAAAAAAATTCTTCGAATTATTCAAATAGTTTGATACCACATATGTCCAGGCTCTGAAGAAGGCGGGTGGCCGAAACGTCAGTCGAAAGACTACAACTACCACTTAACAACGTCGCGTCAGCTAATCAAGATAAGGTATTCGTTAAGTTCAACAATGTGGTATCAATGAATAAACAGAGACAGAATATTCTGTTGGTCATTTTAAAAGCGACTGCCTATGGCACTGTTACCAAAACAGACGTGAAAAGTATTTGAAATTATCACCGCAAACATTAGCTGTTCTTCAACTGTAACTTCAGCGATGAACACATCTTCTTGCTGGACGTGAGCGCTATATTTCTTCATATTTCCGCTTTCCACCACAATACTTGAAAATTATTTTGATAAGTTGACGTTAATGTGGGCCATATATACACACATACATACATACACGTACACGCATACATCACACATGCGCACACATAAACACACACAACATATACACAATCACATATAAATACACATAACACACGCATACATAGACGCATACAACACAGACATACATACATACATACATACACACACACGTGAACACACACATACACAAACACACACACACACACCTACGTACATACACTCATAGTTTGAGGTAGCTTCTAGGGAGCGCCAAGTTCTTCTCATAGAAAATGGGCAACAAATAATATTGAACATTCCATTTTACATTATTGCTTCAGCTGAACTGCGGCCTCAACCGATTTGTGCTCCTCAGATGAATCCCGTTTGGGGATGATTGCTCTCAAGCATGAAGAGGGTTGAAATACGGGTAGCAGGAAGCACGGGTACTCGATAAAGTAGTGGTTAACACGTGAGCGCCCGGAAAGAGTAATCCCGACTTTGAAACTAACTCAGGTTCCAAGTAGCTCGTATCTCATCATCTTTGCCTGCCAAGATGCTCGATAGTATATCTTCTCAATATTATTGAAGGATGTGGTTCTCTTATTGCCATTTCTTTCATTTCTGTATATATATCTCACTCTCCTCCTCTCGCCCTCTCTCTCTTCTTCCCTCGCTCTTTCATCCACTTGAACGTACTTTCTATATTCACTTAAATTATCTCCAGCAAGACATTTTTTCAGAAAAAGTAATGAAACCTACTTATTAATAGCTATTTCACCAAATACACGTAAATCGCGAACACTTCTCTGAGTGAGGACATTCATAAGTGTTGATTTTCCAGCACCACTAAAATGATTTTGATCGAAAAGAACAGAAAGAAATATTTCTGGAAAAACTCTTTTTATCAATAGTGAAAAACAAAGACGATATTACCTCGCTCCCATTATGAACGTTATTTGACCACCGTCAGCATATCCAGAAACTAAACTATTTTCAGGTGGGATGAAAAATAGTAATAATAGAAAAAAAAGAAAATAGTGATTGGCTGCGGTATTTCATTCATAAGAATAATTCAGCAAACGTTGAAACACCAAGGAAACTCTGTTACTTGGACAATTAACACTGAACGCTAACTATGGGTGAACTAGAAATTTTCTAGTGGGATTTCAACTGACTACCTGAACCGAAAACACTGGTTCTCGTCATCATGGAAGTGTTCAGTTATTGATTGCACTGTGGTGCTTTGACATCAAAAAGTGTGATCAATGCCGTATGGTAAACAGCTGGCCAAAATGTCCCTTAGAAACCATAAATCTGAGCCGCCACGAAACTGCAGTGTCAGAGTCCGGTGTTTTTTCTTAACGATTTGATTTTCATTTACGACGACGTCTGGCCACGCAGTTTTCATCACATTAGATAATGCTAAGCTCTCCGTAACCAAGCGCACTCACTGACTTCTTGGATACGTTTTGGAAAAGCAACCACGTGTCAAAGTCAATGCGAAGAACACATTACAAACTCACCATTGGAAGTGACAAGTGCAGTTCGAAATTGTGAAGACTAGAAACGGCACTCATTTTTCCGATCAGCCAAGTACGTAGAAGCATAAGGCTAATTGTGTTTTTCAAATTAGTTATCCGCCTGATTCAAATGGTAACGCCAACTTCACGCGTCGTTAGGACATCACAAGTCGATGTATGGGACAAATATGCATGTGATCATTTTGCTATGAATGAAGTGAAATGCACGACGCATCATTCAGAAATTGATAAATGCCGTGCCCTCTATTGTTCATCTGTAATGGCCAAACAAGGAACTGTATTAAGAGTACAAATATCACTTCGCCGTTTTTTTTCTTTTGCAGGAATAATAGTAGGAACAATGGCGTGGAGATTTTTTTTTTTTGAAAGTTTTAGAAGAAAGCTTTAGAAACGCTATTTGTTCACAAGTTTTTAGGCACAATTTTTTCTTAATTTTTAGAATTTCATCTCCTTAATAAAATATTTTATATGATGGTTTTTATAGGGCTCCAAAGACGGCCACTTTTGTACCCGAGAAAAGCCCTTTTTTAATTTGTAATTTGTAATTGAATTTGATAATTTCAACTGTCAGTCTAATGGTGCAATGTTGAGAAAGGTAGATAAGGTAAACCTCCCACCTCAGCTCTTTATGACGAATCAATCAGCTGTAACATTAGGTTGAGCACTATCATGCAGCAAAATCACTTTGTTGTATCTTAAGACCCATTTCGGTCGTTTTATTTTCAATTCACGGTTTAATTTGGTTGATTGTTGTTGATAAAGTGCTGCTTTGGCCGTTTCGGAAGCTCATTGAAGAGGAAGCCTTTCTGATCTCACCAAATGCCACCAACCTTCGATTCGTCACTATTCTGTTTTGCAGTCGATTTTGCTGCTTGCTTGGGACCGGTCCGTTATCGTCCTCTGTTTGGAATGTCAAAATAAATTCACTTTTCGTATCCAGTCACTATGCGATGCAAAAGTCTTCCTTTTGTCGGCGGCGGCGGCTTTCTTTGAATTAAACATGAAAAGTAAGGCTTCCCGCAATTGGCGATTTCAGCGAGTACAAAAGCCGTTATCTTCAAAGTCCTATAAAATCCATCACTCAGAGTATCTTGTACATGAAGATATATAAGTAGAGTTTTTGACGCAATTTCAAGCAAAAGAAAAAACTGCATTTTTGTTGTTATTACAGCAAAAGGATGGAAATCATATTTGTGCACCTAATGAAAGCTTCAAGAAAGTATAATTTTGCCGAAGCATCTATCTAAGCACTAATAAACCATTAATGCAAGATTGGCGGACAACTTTGAGGAATTTAGAGTCGTACTGTTTCTGAAAGTCTCGCTGGGAATGTCAGCAACTAAGTTCGCCAACAAAACATGATAGCAATGAAAATCCGAGCCCAATCTATTCTGAACCATTCATATCCATTTAAACACAAGAAGTGGGCTCCTACCATCAGTTCTCAGGATGTGTAAAAACAAAGCCTACGGACTAAGTTCACTTGCACTTATGCGACGTTTCGCTGATAGAAATCATACGCAGGAGCAGGTACTGCGGCCGGTACGACCTTTCTCAAGGTCGTTTTTTTTCCAACTAGGTTATATCGAAGAGTAGTGATTTTTACGTACTTCTTAACCATTTAACAGCTAGGGCACAAAGGTAGCGGTTGCCTATGGAAAGATATTCTCCACGTCCAATATTTTCCAAAAGCCTTTCAATCAGATGGTTTCATTGACCGTTGATTTGATTAACAGAGACTGTTAATTCATTGAAATCGTCATCGCTCGTCGCCAAGAAGCTAGTGTAATAAGTAAATAAAACTCTTCTGAACAGTTCACTCGATTATCCATGGCAGTTTCGATACGGTAAACAAAATCGAAGGTGATTTCTATTGAGGTGAGATGTTTTTGATAGCATAGTAAAAGTACTATTGCACCGATAAAGAACCTTGATCCAAAATCACTTTTGATTCAGTAGTAGAGTGATTTCCAAAACACGGACAGCATTTTCTTGCGACTGATTCAACATAAATGTCTCGCCAAAGTAATCGATTTCTGTCCTAAAATTTCGATATACAGGAATCTGGATGTGGGTGATTCACTCATGCTCACAAATGGATAATAGTACCTTAACTCTTCTGTCGTTCTTCAAAGTATTTTAGAACATCTCCTGATGGTGTTATATGCTAAAAAACAGGGCAATGAATGAGAAACGCTGCATTTTTGAAAAATTAAAGAGGAAAAAAGGCATGAGATTTTAACTTACTAATGAAGTACTTGAATCACTTCCACTTGCATCATGAGCGATATCAAGAGGCTGGATAGCATCGCCACTCCCTGGATTAATCCATATAAATCGGTAATCGACTGATGCACTTTATTCGTGGGGTCATAGTAATCGTCAAATCATACAGCAGACAATTGTTACTGTGAAGTCTAATCTAACACTATGTCATCTAGAGTGAAAAACTAACGAGCCATATTGGCATTTGGGAAACCACACCGTAGTCAAGGCCGGGAATAAATGAAATTCAGTGGTAATGAGTTTTCTCTACGTCTGATTGGTGTTATCTATCATTTTTGTTATCTTTTTAGTCTGCTAACACGTTTATCTGTGTTATTCACTTCTAGTCGTTATGATTATAGAAGGTGAGTTGATTAGGCAGTGATAATGATATCGTCTAACGTCCGCAATCCTCATATGTCGGTCGCATACAAGTTCAAGCAAACCTCTTGGTGGCGCGAAGTTAGTACCAAACTTGATCAACTCGCTATCGCCAGTGCATGAATGACAGCGACATCTTTTATTTTGTCACTTTATTTGATCGTTTCAGAGTTTTTTCCACTGTGTCAAGCCCACTACTCCAAATATTCAATTATTTTTGTATTCTTCTCAAACGTCGTAGAATACTGATTGAACAGACGACGGCGCATCTGTGATAAAGACAAGGAATCCGGTAGCACGATTATCTCATGAATTTAGAGAAATTGAACTCCATCAATGTTAACATGCTTTATGACGAAAATCAAAAATCAAGGAGCAACACCCAAACTCAAACGCAAATTCGAAGGCTTGAAGGACGAGCACGAAGGAGCAATCGGCTGTGAGAAGTGTCTGAATCGCCTCAACTTTTGAAGTCGGGTGACGAACATAAAATATCAAGATAATTAAATGTTTTGTTGATGCGACAACTGCCTGAACATGATCATGCTATTTTGTTTCGAATGCCGAAGTGCAGTGAAATTACCTCGTCAAGTCAATTGGAATTCTTTCAATTTGGCAGCTTTCAACGATGATACGATGTTTTATTATATATATATATATATAATATATATATTCAATTTATGTTGAGTGATCTGCAAAGTCTTGAAGGTCGGACGCAGTTCAAACCCGTATTTAAGCTTTTCCGAAGTATGCTAACTATTGCACTACCGGCGCTCCCTTCTGCCATTACAATTGTGACATAGAAAAAGTGATGGTAGAATAGGAGCGCCGGTAGTGCAA
Organism: Parelaphostrongylus tenuis; assembly: GCA_019055375.1. Taxonomy (NCBI): domain Eukaryota; kingdom Metazoa; phylum Nematoda; class Chromadorea; order Rhabditida; family Metastrongylidae; genus Parelaphostrongylus; species Parelaphostrongylus tenuis. The sequence goes on along the minus strand of JAHQIW010006985.1, from coordinate 177,780 downwards.
TGGTGAGCATGCGCTCCCAAAAAGAGTGGAGTGCGGATTCGAATCCTTTCCGACGTTCAAAGTTCTGTTTTTGCATTTCACCTAACATTGTTGGATATATATCTCATCGAACATTGATCATCACGCTTTCCATAATATTCTAACTCGGCGAAGAATTGACCGATGGCATCAGCGACCTATGAAATAAAAAAAAGGCTATTTGTGCTGTGCAAAAACATTTGCGCTAACCCTGATTTAAACCTAGATCTCACTCCTTCCGAGATTGGAGCGTAGAAAGAGTGTTGTGCAAAACGAGCGTCGGTAGTGCAACGGTTCAACACGCGCTCGCGGAAGGAATGGATCTGGGTCCGAATTCCGGCTGACGCAAATGCTTTTGCACAGCACTCTACATTATTGGGTGTATAGTAAGATCGTACCAGCGCAAGATGCGGTTAAATAAATAATTTTATCTGGTTATTTGTTATTGGCAGTGATAAACTATATTTTATCCGTACTTCGTCACATCGCCTCAGATGTGATCTTGTTACTTCGATTGGCTGCTTATCTCCTTCTTTCCAATTCCGTTTAGAAGGACCAGTTTCATCATTTGTCACTTATCGATCTGCCCACCTGATGAAACAAACTAAACGTTTAGATATCATTGTTTCTTCATGGTTTCGGTTATCGACGTCGACACACAAGAATTCGCTTCAACCACAATCTAGATATTCAGGAAAGGTTTGTTATACAGCTGTAATAAACATAACCAAGCCAAAAATTCCCGCTGAAATTTGAAGTGACTCAGTAATTGTAAAAAAGCAAGACTAACTCTCCTCTAGACCCCTACGGCATCTACGACGAACCAGTAGAAAATTCGACAGAATCTCAAAAATAAGCGATACGAGTATCAGTTGTCGGGGCATTCACAAATATAACGTTCACTATCAACCCTGCTAAATTAGGACAGGATCCCTACCACCTTGGGCATTGTCAACCAAGTACTTCTACTACAAAGTTATTCTTTTGGAAATATCGTTGAGATAAGCATCACTGATTCTTCGCCGTAGTTCAAATTTCATGGCTACATATCACCTAAGTTCATTCAAGAAAGAAATAAGAACCACAGGCATGTGCTTCATAGAGTATCCCACCTTGGAAAGAAGAGGACTTAAATTCAGATGATTTTCTATGCCATCAGTCTCTCCAGAATTAGCTATTGAAGTGTTCCCAGCACCGCATCAGTTGTTTTCCTGGTATAGTTCGTGCCATAAAACCTCAGACATAAAATACAAAGAGCTCTTTTAGAAATGATTCAGATGAAGCCACAAACTCAATCACCGGCCACCACAATGTCAGATAATTCCATCATCTGACTTGGGGTGATTTATACTCGGCGTCGATTCCCTTATAGAGGAAAATATAGCCTCAGGGAATCGGCTGAAGCAAGGGAGGGTGCTACTGATGAGTCCCATTAGGACACAGGTGTCTGCATAGCAATAGACCTAACGGCTTAAAACATGTTATATTCTTATCAAATTATATCATTTTGATCGAATATATAAAAAAGCGGTCGGAAGGATAGGTATAAATTCTTGATAGGATTATTACTGTGTGCAGCAGGAGAACGAACACCATTCCATCAATGCTTACTCGTTAACTAATGAGCCTAAGCATGCACAATGGCTCTGGAAAGACATTTACACCCACAAAAATACGATTGCCATATTGTTTCACCGTCGTTATAAGTAAAAGAAATCGACGACAGCGCAACTCCCGCTGTATTGTTTACCGCCGCACTGCCTTCGAAACGTAATCACTTCATTGAAATGAAAATGCCACATGAAATGTCAAAAACTCTCTCTTAAACCTTTGCTTCATTACCGCTGTCGTCATTGTCAAGGTTGCGGATGAAGGCAACACTGAAGAAATTTTTGCAAAATTTCATACGAAACTAGATGTTTGAAGAAAAGGTTAAACTAACTTAGGATATGATCCAGTTCAAAAACCGATGCTATGATAGGTATCTAAATCCAGGTCTGTAGTTCATTACAATCAACATAAAGTAGATGAACGAGAAAAATAACTGAGGAGAAAGCTCAGATGTTGCTGTTTGGCTGCATCACAATGTGCTCGGACTATTCAGTGGAGCCCCAAATCCTACTATCCAGTTGATTATCAATCATCTCGTCTTCTAGATACGTTCGTAATGAATATAGAATGTCTACTGCTTAGGATTTTTCATGAAACACTTTTGTTTTGTTGTTCTCTTCATCACATCGACTGTTTTCAAAGTAATTCTTTTCAATATAAGTTTGATAGCCTTATAATTCGTCTGATCTATGCACCTCACTAGATGAAGACGAAAGCTCACGTCCACATCACTTTACACATTTCAACATAATGCACCATTCTGCCATCATCATTTTTCGCATAGAGCAGTAGATAAGTGCCTTGCAGTTCACATAGCCCCTGGTTCAATCTTTGAATAAACCAAGTTCTGCATCCCTTTGAAAGTGCTGCGTTTATCAGGAGGGATAAAAACCGCTAATTTTGCATTTGACGTAGAGACCAAATTTGCATCTAATCGCCTCTACGATGTTTTGCTTAGAGCAATGCATTGTTAATTTCACAGAGATTGATCAGCGCCAAGCGCATAATATTTTTTATTCTTGTTCTTGTTCTACAAAGTGTGATAGGTAAACCAATGAAATGGAATAATCGGACGAAACTGGAAATATCAATCCAGTTTTGTAATAATCAACACAAAGCTAAGAATAATTACAGTGATCTCTAGGCTCCTGAAGAGCCTATAGGTCACCGTAACTATGTTTTTTGAGATTCCTATAGAACTGGATTATGAAATGAGATTCTTGAAGGGACAACTGACAGCTTTTTAGTTCATGCTGTCTGAATCTGAATGAGTGAATGACTCTCAGATCCTTTGTACACATCAAACACTTGTCGAAGAGAAAGTGAAATTGCGTCGTGGAAGGTCGCCGAGACTTGTTCGTCACGTCGACCATGGCAGCTCCCAGACATCGCTACGGCGTCGAATCAGATATTACGAGCGATGCAAATTCTCGTTCGTTTTTCTATTGATGTGTGAGAATTTCATTGAAAAGATCTCTTTAGAAAATTACAAGAGGAGCTTTACTTGAATATTCTTTCCGACAGCGTTTGTTGTGAAAATTTCAATTAATGGACCTGTGGAGACCCTAAAATGAATGCCCACTATCCCAAAATTGCCTCTTGGATCGCTGATTTCGCATAGTTTCCAGACTTCGTAGTACTCGCGAAATGTGAGTTCGCCGAGTGTGGTTCTTCATTAGAGCGCCTCCTCAAAGGAAAAAGTTTGACTTAAACGAAACGAAGGCGAGATCCACCACGAGTACGAACAACAATGATCGATCGATATGAGTCTTCGGCTTGAAACATTGGCCGAATGAAAATATTTAACAGTTCAGTATGAAAATTATTTTTTCGTACTAATAGTCTCGTGGTACGGCTACGGGTTCAGTCAACAAGGAAATTGCGATTCATTGGTTATGCTGAGATTAAGGGAAAGTCGGTTCACAATATTTTAGCAGAATATTTATATTTTTGATCTTCAAGAATACTTCAAATGACTCATGTTGCACCACACATGTAATATAGCATTACCATACAAGAACATTATGCTCTCGGAGCAAAGCTGATTCCATAGAAGTTTAAATTGGTCGTAGATGGTGGAATGCTTTGAACTGTCCTTCAAAACACACCTGGCCGTTTATTCGATCTCGTGTCCTATGTGAGTAAACCTCCCATATACACAGAATTAGTTAGCCGACACACTCAAGATCTAACATGGGAGGACAAAAACACTAACGTCATACATGAGTGAGCCTCCTGCAGTGATTGTGTAGTTTGAATATGTATTCACTCACATTTACGACTTCTTACTTTATGCAGTCGAAGCTGAAAAAATGTGGAAGTAACTGATTTCGAGCCTCTCAAACCCTAGGAAATTATTACTGTAGATGAGCTTCTTAGTACAAACTAGTTCGCTTTCGAGAATATGTTGTAAATGTTAGTTGAATCAACGAGTGATTCAACACAAGCGTTTCGTCGATTTTAGGCATTTGGTGTCATGTCTTTTCATGTATATTACCATTGCGCTTGGAAAACTTATGTTTGATATTAGTGCTATTACCGTTACTGTTTACATGACATTTTTATTAAGCACTGCACAGAGTACTACTAGAGTAAGAATACTATTAGGAATACGAAAGTGCCGTATTTGTTCACAAGTTCACAAAACTCCCTACTAGTTTAATATCCAAAGAGAATCGAATGTTGGAGAGTTTGCCACTCAAACTGTCTAAAGAGATTAGCGGCATCGTCTCTATTGTTAACGATCAAACTACCAAAAAAAACTGCTTTCGAAAACGGTGGTTTTGAATTCATTTTAATTCTAAAAACACCGAAACTTCTCACAATGTAAAAAGTGACGAAGTGTTCGACAAAATCAGTTACGCCGTATCACCTCTCAAAATCTCGCCTCCACTTTCCACCACAATTATACCGTATTTTCGATTTAAAAGCTCTTCCCATTAGCAGTAAATGGATGACATTACGGTAAGCGAGCGTTGCCCTTGAAACGGTGATATCTCAAACAAATAAATCTGTCAATCGTTGATTTTTACGGGTGAGTATGTGGCATCGCTAGTGACCCTTTTGAGATCGTAAATCCCAAAAATGGCACAGTGGCCTTTTTATGGTTTCTTCCTTCAGCAAAGATTTTTCACCGAATTTTCAGAACATACTCGATAGCTCAAAACTCGATTATTCCGGAATTATGCTTAATTTCTGAAAATATCTTCTTAGAGCGCGGCAAGAATGGAAAGATCACGTTTCGCACTTGAAGTGGTCGGTCCGTTGCTTCAACTTCATAACGAGTTTATTAGTAATCCAGAACAAATATATAGGTTAAACCTCCTCAATGATTCCATCAAGACCCCAATTTCCAAGTGCACAGTAGTTTTGGTAACTGATTGTTAGCAAACAAAGATAAGTCTTCACAAAATTCTTTTCATCGTTGTAATGTTTGTACTAAGGATTCGGGTATTACTAGCAACAAATATTTTTTTCTGGTTGGGAGTATTATATTGCACTACTAATTCTAAAAAATCTAGGAGTTATCACTGCATCGACAATGCGTGCAGTTCACATAATCATTTATGACAAGCTATTTAATGTGAGTCAAATTTTTAATTGTTTTCTCCAAACAAAAAAGTGTTCTCAAGCAAAAAAAAATTCAATTTTTTTCTCCAAACAAGAAAGTTATCCATACTCAAGAGCATTTGAACATATAGAGTAAGTTATGAAATATCAAAGTAAAGCAAAAAATCTGAATTTCTTCCCAACCGGGAAAAAAACCTCAGTCAAAAAGGAAATTGCGCGCCCATTGTGAATTGCACTGCGTACGTCGACTTCAATTCTGATCTCGGAAAGGTCAGAAACCATCTACTGGTCATTTCTACGCATAAACACTTATGGTTGCTAAGATGTGTTCTACCAAGGTCCAGCTGAAAACAATAAGTAAAAAAGAGGCTTGAAGAAGAAAGTAAGCCAAGCAATTTGCTAATATTTCGAATGCACAGATGTTAAGCTAGATATGTGAATACGTTCAGGTGGAAAGCCAGCTGAATTTCAATAAACTGTAGTATTCACCGGTTTCAAACCTACGCGTTAAAAACCCTGTTTACTCAACTGGTTGGTGTGATGTGATTAAAAAATCTCCTGGTAAATTTATTCTTAGCTTTTTCCGCTTCACTGTACGTTCGTTAGCAGTTTCTGGTTCAACTGCGTTATTGATGTTATGACTTTTCTTTTGCTGCTTCACGAGCGATTCTTAATTCACGGTCTGAAATCACCGTCACTTCTGCGCGAACCAGCATCCCTTCTATAGTCAAAAATAAAGATCAATAAAACGCTGTTAGCAGCAAAACTTAGAGAATTTTTCTCCAATAACGAACGACGGATAGACTGCATAAACTGCCATCAATTTTACACCGATCTAATAGGATGTTTCCACGGGAACTTTTCAACGTGGGCATGAAGAATAACTCATGCTTGCGTTATAAATGTTTATAGCAACATCTAGCCCTTATTAGCACATTATATGATCCGTCATCATAGTATTCTTTTTTCACTGTGCGAATGCCAACACTTCTGGCATTCAAATAGTTTTTGTCTTCTTCTTGAACAGCGTAGAATACTGGTTGTGCGAGTCTCCTTGCAATCTCGAGTATAACCTTGCTATGGCGATCCGTAAGACGTTGTTGTTGACTGCCGGAGAGAAGTGGAGGAGGGGGGAAGGGAGTGGAGCTCGGCTCTACGCGCTCCGTGACTAACCTCACAACCACTCGGCCACGGCTTCCATAGCACCATTAGCAGTACAATATAAGCAGTCTGACGATATAAAGTCGAGCGAGCACGTACGAGCTTTGGCGATTAATTGGAGCACTGAAATACATGGAATATACGAATGCCGAATCGTGGAACTCACTTATATACGGACCGATGACAAAGACTCTGTCCGTTGAAGCACTATACTAAGGGAAAAGTGCAAGCCGTATGGCTGACAAAAAGTGTGAAGACAAAGGGTTACAGACAGACAACCGATGAGAAGAAAAGTTCATAGCCGAAAAAGTTACGAGTGCACACTTCGATGAGAAAGTAATAAAGTAGCTTGTACTAAAAGGTCATTTGGAATGATGTTATCGTATATACGATTGCTTTTAGTGAAAGTTCATATGATGAAATCAGTTGAGAGCTCGAACGCAATGCTTGAGCAGATTCAAATGAGAAAGGACAGATGTAGGATTGCCAGAAGTAGTTAATGTAGGAGAGGAGACAATAAATAACTAGAAACTATTTATGAAATAATTGTTATAACGTTTATTTTTATCAAATTAATTGCTGTGGTCTTGTGTTCCTGTTTATTTAATGCGTCTTTTGATCAAAATCAAGTGGATTTTAGAAAAAGAGCTTGAATTGCGCACCGTCCCTTTGCTAGATTTACCCTAATTTGCAGTATTCGCCATAGTTACCTTATACAGTGGGGATTCTGAACCCTCTGCGTACCTCATACGGAAGCAACATTAATGATTTTTCGTTCATAGGACGTATAATCGTCTCAAAACATTCATTATCATCAGCAAAGATGAGAAATTAGATGAAATGTCCAGAATTCTTGCAATGACCGATCTCAACAAGTTTTCGATCGAAATCGATTGTAGCAACAATGAAGATCTGATTGATAGTATAATCACACGTTCTCAATTTTAGTATTTTCCTCGTCGTCATCTCGGCCTTGTCACATGCGTTCAGGTCTTGCGACATTACGTGAAGCTTTTAGTCGTTGTTCGAGTCGACTTTCTGTCAGAACTCAAAGATTTGCTTTTCCTTAGTTTTTCTTACTCTTCTAGTTCCTAGAGCTATCAATCTCCCTCTTTTTCAGGAGTATTTTCAACTGCTTTTCGTCGTGTTAGAATATGAGCATAACATCCCAAGTAGTGAATTTCCTTTATCTTAGGAAGCTGAGTGAGTGTGCAACAGCACAAATTGGTGAGTCTGTTGAATTACTATTCTATGGTAAACACACATCGCGCAGGAGTAATGGTGAGTTTTTTAGAAATCTCTAAAATACTACATAATTCAAGAGTTTCTTAGACAGTGTCAAACGTTCAAAGATCAACGAAGTTTTCATTATTCTTTTCTGGCAGCTAAAACAGATGAGTGACTTTAACAGGGGTAGATATTCTTGTTAGAAAAACATCCACGCTTCAAGAAATCGTTATTCGCAGATTATTTTTTCAACTGCGCTGATGAAGTCAAAGAGGATATCTAACGAGAAGTTGAAATTATGAGCTCAGTAGATCTAACACGAATTTAAGATAGATGTTAGTCTGGTCTCTAAATGCTCAGCACAACAGAATATGGTTTTTTCCTAGTTAAAGTCTCAAAAGCTTTAGAGATCCTTGTGTTACAGCGAGTGTAGCAGATATTAGTATGCTTAACGTAACACAGTAGCGTAGCGAAAATCCTACTGTTTTTGTTATGCAGTCCGAGTCTGTTGAACCTTCCTCAAGTCTTGGCTGCTCAGAAATATCTTTCTCTTTGCTAAAATGTAACAACCAATGTCTGCACTAACGACGGATCTGTAAATCATTCTTTCAGTGTATTACTACATCTACTCTTCATTTTGTGTCTAGGAAAGGTGACAAGAAAAAATGAAAGAGTGCTATGCAGAAAGATGAAAGAAATTTAAAAAATCTTTCGACGCTGATTGATCCTTGAGTGGTGACCATGCACTCGACTTCATTTAACACCGTTAATGCTGGCTGATACCATATCTGGATTTATAATTCTTCCGAGGGACCATCGATTAACCATATCAGTGCTGCTACCCTTTTAGACACGTAAGATACTGATCTGCCAACCCACGAGAGATAAAGAGTTTGGTGGACTTGGGACACGGTTTCATATCGATGATCTTACGTGTGACACAGAGCATCTCTTACTTTCCAATAAGAATTCTTTTATTTTACCGCTTTTATAGTAGGTAATTTGATGTTTTAACTACATGTCCAAAAATGCTGAGTGATACGCAACATTTTCAACATCGGGCAGGAGTTGAATCCGCGTCTATGCCATACCATGGACGAACGGATACAACTCTAGAACAAGGCTCAGAGTTGTGCTTCTTACTCAGTACTTAGTCAAATAGTTATATGATCATAGCGCTGTTATGAAAGCGGTAAAAATTCTCATAGATCGTATGTATATACCTGTCTATATATCTACACATATATATAAATACAAATATATATATATATATATATATTTATATATATATATACCCAAGTGGTTGCGATGCTCGTTACTATGCAGCGAGGCGCTTCCCACCTTCAACACTATGGCAGTTAACAGTAAGCGCTGTTTGGAACGCTACAGCCAGGCTAATCTCTGTTGAAAAGAGATGCGCTCAATCAGTTATATAAGCGTTTAAGAAGCAGACGAAAAGCGAATTGAATGCTAGAAGTTGTGAGATCCGCACAATGAAAGAAATTGTGAGACGGATTAAGTAAAGAAAATAAAAATTAAACAAGTATCCAATATGTGTCGGCTTAACTGATTTTGATACCGGTATTTACTTGCCACACCAAACTCTCTGAAAGTTCAAATGCCTTCCTTCGCATAAAAAAGTGGTAGTAGAGCAAAAGCCTAGCAGTGTAGAGGTTAACCCGCGAACCCGGTGAGGGTGGGACTCGTGCTCAACTCCCACTCCCAGTTCAAAGTTGTTCCATTGGAGATTTGATTACTCTCGATTAATTCATAATATCGGCGTCCACAGAACGCAGATGGTTTGGCATTACAGTTACTCTCGGTGGTGGATATCGACTACAAGATAGAGAAGGTCGATGTAGATAAAAAATCCGAAGATAAAAGATCCTATCGTTACTGTCGTACTTCATAACAGGACTTACTAGTCGGCACAAAAACTTTGACATTGAAGAAAAGCAAGTCTTCACTTTGAATGTTATCTACTGCAGAAAAAGTAATGACATCGTTTTCCACTAATTTATGCGTAGCAAATTAACTGTGAAATACCGTTTTCCACTTGAAATTGTATAACTAAACGTAATTAAAATTACTGTAGCTGCCAGCTTTCACTGCATGGAATTCTTCTGTAATCGCCGTTACATCGTTTGATTACAGATTTGGCCAACGATGTACGTGAACGGTGTTTACTTCGATCAAAGTTATCCAGTGGAGACAAAAATCTGTCATCATACACAATGGTGTTGAGGCCGACTCTACTTTATGAATTAGAACTCGAATTGGGTTGATCCAAGATAATTGTCGGTTATCTTGATACGCTAATTATTACCGATTGTCTTTTTTTTTTATTTCTGTTTATTATACTTCGAAATTACAGTATTTTAACTGCTTTTTTTTCGCAGTGTTATTATGTTCTTATATAACTAAGAGAATTGAGTGGTGAACAAAAACACGGCCTCAGGCGGGAATCGAACCCACGTTTCATCCTATCCGGGGACGCGTGCTCTACCACTACACCACTGAGGCACATTTGCCCGACCATTCATTTCTCAACATCTCAACGTTAGCTAACAGCCACCAACCTTGACAGGTTTGGTCGGGTATGCGATTTCGCAGTTAAAGCAGTTAAAATACTGTAATTTCGAAGTATTAGTAATTAGAATAGCTATCAGCTCAACTGGGTTTATAAAGCGAAATCGCATACCCGACCAAACCTGTCAAAGGTTGGTGGCTGATAACTAACGTTGAGATGTTGAAGAATGAGTGGTCGGGCAAATGTGCCTCACTGGTGTAGTGGTAGAGCGCGCGTCCCCGGATAGGATGAAATGTGGGTTCGATTCCCGCCTAAGGCCGTGTTTTTGTTCACCACTCAATTCTCTGTTTATTATTTTCTTATATCTCTTCAAACTAATGCGTTCAAATATGCCAGTTGTCCATTTTATACTCTGTAGCATTTCTATAAGTCACCTTGGTCTGCAGATTGTCAGAGCCACAACAAAGGACGTACTGATCCACGTCAATGAACACTTGCGGTTCCTTAGGTACAACATCACACTATATCTCAATTGTCGGACTTTGGCGTTATCTTTTTTACCTCTCGCGAAAGGGATTTTATAAGTTTGTTGTAGAGAGAATATCTTCGATTAACACACTTTTCTTTGAGCCAACTTGTCATGTGGTCTGGTAAGGGCTCTTGTACAGCCCGATACACGTGTTTCGTCCTTACAGACTCGTCAGTCGGGCAGAACCCGTCGTCTTTCGATATTTCTATAGTCAGCTTTCTCGAGAGCTCTGCTACCTTACAGAGATTTATCGAAGACGAACGTTTTACACTCTATGTCGAGCGAAATTTTCCCCTAACACAGAGCGTTTGCGCACTCGATTGCTCTTTATCTGGTATTTTAATCATATTATACTTTTATTTCAAGTGCTTTACTTTTTACATTTACCTTTACTTATTATTTGATCTTTTATATATTACTTATTATTTGATATTTTATGGAAAAGACGACGGGTTCTGCCCGACTGACGAGTCTGTAAGGACGAAACACGTGTATCGGGCTGTACAAGAGCCCTTACCAGAGCACATGACAAGTTGGCTCAAATAACAATCAAAGGATCTATTGAAATTTGAGCGTGGTCTTAATAAAGCACTCGAATTAAAGGTATAATATGATTAACACACTTTCCATGTGGGATTCTGTACTTTCATTATCTCATTCTTTGGAAAGAATAATCTCAAAAAGTTTTTCACTCTGAGGTGCTGTAAGCGTATCTATTATCGTCCTTGCACATAATATGAGATCTTTTGAATGTATCATCCGATCACAGAATGTATTGCTCTCAATTTGGTTACAGATTGAGCAATGAATAATTTGGGAATGCTTATTTCTACTTGCTTGCATTTAGAGAATTCGGTATTGATTTTCAACAAGAGTAGTCACTGCTCTGTAATTTATTTTAAAGCTGCTATTCGTAGAAGGTTGAGAAATGAATAAAACCTGGATAATTGATCGAAGAGAAAGGTATCACTATAGGTGATATTGAAAATTCGCTAGCATATTCTCTGCTCTGCAGAGCGCAAGTCGCGCAGTGGTTAGAGGTGCTCTGCGTCGCAAACGAGGTCAATTTTGCGATCTCGCGCTGATCGGCTCAACCTTACGTGAAATAGTGCTCAACCTTCATACAGAGCATTATCTCTTAATCAAGAAACTTTCTGCTCTTCGACGTGGGTAAATAAATAACCAGATTGTCTGGCATGCGATTCTCGTGTATTTCACACCTTTTTGTCGGAAGCGATTCAATCAACAAAGAATAGCAATATGAGTTATTGGTAGGATGTTTTAGTCATTAATCTTCTTGAGTAAACATCAATTTTCTTTAGAACTGAATGCGATAACTTAACATTGAGGGCTCAGCCGAGAAGTTCCATAGATATTATATGGCGAACCGCGAGAGCCGTTTAATGTTTTCACGGTGCCCTGCTATCAGCTCCTTATGACCCACAGCCTTTAAGCTTAATATGGTAGAGTAACTAGAAGAAGTGTTTGTTTTCAGTTCGATATGGTTCTCTTTCATTAACTTTTCTATGAGTAGGCAGCAGTTAATATGTTGTACTACTCAATGCTATTCTATTGTATTAGTCTTCTACAAAGAATTGTCTTAGCTATAACATTGATTTGGTCAATTTAGAACAATTTCTTTGTACTAGAAGAGTTTTTTAAGGTGCTAGATTTGGGCAGATGCAAAGATTGAGACAGCTCACAAAATTTTAAAAATGTCATGATAGAATAAATTCATTCTAAACGACAGTACTCAACAAAGATTTCATAGTGTTTTGATGTTTTAAGCGGTTCTTAATAGCAATTTTGAGCGGTGAACGATCAATCGGTTCAAACACGTGTTTAAATAAATTTTTATTCATTTGTTTTGTTCTGTTACATGCTGTCTACTCCTAATTACTATCTGTATGTGCCTTGGCCTCCTGTTTTCCTACTTTCTCAGGACACGTGCTACCGTTTCCCATTCCTATAGAGGTCCGTACATTTCTACATAAGATGTGTCTGAGTACGCATTACCGAGCCGCATACCGCTTACATAGTGCTTGTGAGTACGCATTTACTCTGATGCCCACAAGAACCGCTTCTGATTGAGACTTTAAGACATTCCGTGATTTCCTCAATACAACATTGACACGGAACAATGTTTTCAAGCCTAACTTCAATTATGTCACAGCGAGGTCGACCAGCTCCCTCATTAATTCAGTTCACTGTACTTTTCATTACCATTTGTAAAATAAGACGTCTTAATTTGATTGAGAGAATAAGTACATCTTTGAATGTCACTAATGCACTTCTCGTTCTTTTGTTGTGATATTATTAGTATTATTTCAATCGGCCATACACTGCTTGAATTTTTGGGAGTATATTTGAGAAGGAAGGAAAATGCGGCATAAATTATTTTGACAAGCCAGGTAACCACTTTTTGAGTCCTCGGGGCGCTCTGTCTCCCATACTGAGAGTAGGCGAAGTTGAACATTTTACACGGCTATATAGTAAAATTATCTCTGAAAGAGCAGTGTTGTACACTTGTACACTGTCACACATGCAAAATGTTCATCATTGCCCACTTTTAGTACAGGGAATTGAGCGCCCTGAGAGGATCGGCAAAAGACGAAAGGGTACCGCCGGACTGATGAGACTGTTAAGGTCGAAACACGTGTATCGGGCTTTATAAGTCAGCCCTATACAACAGACCACATGCATGACTCAAAAAGTGTTTACCTGGCATATTGAAGTTTGAGCGTGGACTTGAGAAAACACTCGAAACAAAGGTATGTTTTGACGAGTACCTCAAGTTAGCGCAACATATTTCTCTTCACTTTTAGATGCGCTTTGTGAGCCGTTAAACTAGCTTCCTTAAAATGCCATATCTATGAACATTCGTTACTTTAGATTTGATCATAACCTGCTTTTCATTTTAGTGCTACACAATTTATGTTCATTTCTCTTCACATAAAAGACATGTTTCTCTTCTTTATTTCTATAGAACGATTTTTCACTGGGGTAGTCGAAAATGAATTGTTTATGCAAATTTCTCCAATACTTATCGAACAATGACTTTCGCTGCGCAGTTCTACAGAACTCCAATTCCATTTACTTTATTAAATGTTCGCTATTTGCGGTAGCTTAATGCTAGAGCATATGAAAAGGAATAAGATAGTCAAGGCTGACGATCACTTTGATTTTTTAAAAGTTTTAATTTCTTGAGCCTAAACACTTGGTGTGAGTCGTTTGTTGTTCATGGGAGTTAATGCAAGTGATACGGCAGCTCTCATTTATCTACGAACAAGCTTTTAGATAGAGTATTTCTCATCCCAACTCCTTAATACAGCATATCAACTGTCATGTTTGTTATGTCATGAAATTTTCCCATTAAACCCTCTTCACGATTTTCCTACCATCTGACACTTGGAGGCCAAGGGAATTTGATCTATACATGGAAGGCAAGGCAAATCTTCTATTATGAATTGCTGAGAACATATAGTTAGTAGTCGTTTTCCTCACTCATGACGGTCATTTGCCCTATTTCTTATTCTATCCATAGCTTCTCCTTTATGAACCAGTGTTCTGAGTATGAGTTGTTCAAAGTAGTCGATGTACATAGTCTAGAACTTGTTCAGGAGCACAAATGCCGTATTTCCTCTCTTATAATATGTTCCATACAAGCTGTTGTCTCTGATGCCATAATCGAGTGAAGTCATGTCGTATTGTGTATCGCAATGATCGTACTCAATGTTTTTAATTTGATTCACAATCTAGAGAGCTGAGTTCCTGAATAAAGATTTAGTAAATTTTGATGACCGCTCCACACTCGTTGCACCTAACTCTGCCGTATTGCTTGCTTTTTTGTTGTCACTAAAGAAAATGAGCTCGTTTTCCACCTTTTTTTTGACGGATTATTCGTAAGAATCGCTTTTTGGACCCCGTTGTGAGTTCAGTGATAGTTTTCAAAAATGGCCGTCTCAAAACGAATCATATCTCGGGCCTGATATACGCTTGGGCTGCATTTTCGAACCAATATTCTATTCAATGTTTTGTTGTTGGGCCTTCTCTATGTGGAAATCAACCAAAGAAATTCGTAGGGGGCTTAATGTGGGGTGTGGGCTACTGACGAGAGGGGGAGACCTCCGAAACACGCGTGCATAACCCTGGAGCACTAACCACGGGTAAGGCTTCAAACATTCTCAAAATTTATGTTGAATGTTATTTCGAGGTTTTGAAAACAGTCGATGCCATGGATCAACTTTGTTCTACCAGCCGAGATCCATCGACTGAGAGATGTTGATGGCACAGTGTCATTGTACATTGTGCCGTCACCACATACGCCTCTCTCCTTGCTGCAATGCAGGGCTTAATGTGGGACGTGGGTCACTGACGAGGAGGACGAGACCTCCGAAACATCGGTGTATGATCCTGACGTACCAACCTTGGGTAACGAGTTGAACATTCTTGAAAATTTATATTGAATGTTTTATACGAGGTTTTGAAAACAGTCGATGCCATGTATGACAAAATCGATTGACGTGAGAAGTACTCAACAACTAAATACGATTAAGAGCAGCAACATCTAAAATATTCAAATAGTGATTAAATATAATCTGACAATGTATTTTTTGCGAGAGGGGTGGGGGGCATCGTGGCCGAATGGGTGTGTTACTCTTCCCGGAGCACATGGAACAAAGCTCCACCTTCAACTCACTCCGGCTGCCAACAACATCGCCCTATGGAACGCCACGGCCAGGATTGCAGATTACCATCGAGATTGCAAGGGTAATCGCTCAACCAGTATTTTACGACTCCAAGAGAAGCGAAAAACGAAGTGGATGCTAGAAGTGCAGGGACGCACAGTGATAAAACACTGTGAAGACGAATGAATTAAATAGAACAGAAATAAAAAATGTATTTTGAGCCTTTCATGAGGCCTCTCAAAAGCTCTTATACAATGCAATACACGTGTTTCGACTTTGCAGTCTCGTCAGTTGCACGGTGCGTATCGTCTGAGCCAGCCTCTCTCGGAGGAGAACACCTTTACATAAAGGAATCGTCGACAAGCGTGTTACGTGCAGTGTACATGTTCGTCAGCGACTCCTTGTATGGAGGGTCTCCCACGAAGAAGATCGGCTCAGACGGAAGGCACCGTGCAACTGGCGAGACTGCAAAGCCGAATCACGTGTACTGCACAGTACAAGTGCTTATAAAAGACTTCATGATTGGCTTAAAAATAAATTGTCAAACTATATAGTTTGGAGCGAGGTCTGAAAAACGGTTGAATAGTAAATTCTATCTACCCTGTTTTCCTGTAATACAAGCAGTTATTTTCCCAACAGATTAAATGAAATGCTTTACAACAAAAGAAAAATTAATAAAAACACAAATAGCAAGATTTTAATTACTCAGAAATGTCTAAAATGAATAATATCCTCAAATGTAACGGGTTTACTGTGAATTAATAACTATTTCGTATTAAATTCCGCTTTTTTTGACTCGAATCAAGAATGTCATAAGTGCAATGACTCCAGAAATATGATCATGAATATTAGCACAATTATATCTATCCAATATGCATTTGGATTGAATCCGAGCACCTCCAGAAGGTGAAATTAATCGATACAGTGTCGATAGAATGTTTTAAAAACCATCTTGGTGCGTGGGATTGGTGCACTTCAAGGCTAATTATGAGCATAAAGAATCACTATTTGGGATAGAGTGGACCAGAAACGATTACGCTTGTCCTCGACAGTAGCATAGATTTGAGTGCACTCCAACAATAAAATGGTGCTCATATAGTAAAGTTTAGCAAACTCCGCCTTCATGAGGCATTAGAATATTATAAGAAATCTTGTAAAGGTATATTTAGCGTTTTGCACATCACTCTACATCAATGGGTTCATAAATTATATTTCTATAAAAATCTTTCTAGTGTTTTTTCATCTTTTAGTGATAATAAATCCCCGAGAAATTCTAAATTTTACGACATAGGTACCCGTTTATCATTAAAGATTGAGCGGCTAATCGGTATACGTAGCCGTCTGAAAAGCGTTCCTACCGAAAATGAGCGCCGTCTCGAGTGAGCTAATGAAAGTAGTGGTTTTAATCATATAAAGGATAAATTAAATATAATGCACTCGCCGCTGGATTTTGGATGCGATGTGTATTCGATCTTATTCATGGTACCGTAGGCGTTTGCAGTGCACATCTTGGTTGTACAATAACTTACGGTACCTAGTATCCTATCATGACCAGGCTCTTACTTGAGGAAATTCCTGTACTCTCTGAGGTGTGAAGTCGAGCAGATAAAACTGCGCGTTTAGCAGAGCACTTCTAATCATTGTGCTACACCTTATAACATGGTAAAAACTACTTTACGTGTGTGGAAGAAATATTGACTATTATTGCCAGAGTTTTATTATGGTCGGTATACGATTCTGCTACGCGATGTGCCAGCTAATACTTGATCGACTGCTACAGCATGCATAGCCTCTTGAATGCAGATGATCTGGATAGTAGAACTAGATCAACATCCCTCCACATAAGAAGGAACCGTCAGGTGAAACTCTTCATTCTCGTGGATTCCACTTGATCCGACGACGAAGCACTTAACTCACAAACGAGATCACTTGTGGTCCATCGGCTACTGCCAGTCTGCCTCTAAAAAAGCCGAAGACGTCGAAACGTTCACCAGTAGATTTATCATCGCGGCTAGCTGGTGTTCTTCGTTGGCAAACTGTGAGTGTACCATACGCTGAGCTGTTCATCGCCCCCGTAACGTCATAAAGCCGAAAGTTTAACATTTATACCCCAAGTTGTTTCTAAAATTGAGTGTTGATTTTGGCCTCGAAACTTTGGAAGGTGGTATACACTCTTTTCAATCCATCATGTGCGATGACGACATGCGATGCTGATGACCTG
Source organism: Parelaphostrongylus tenuis (assembly GCA_019055375.1). Lineage (NCBI taxonomy): Eukaryota > Metazoa > Nematoda > Chromadorea > Rhabditida > Metastrongylidae > Parelaphostrongylus > Parelaphostrongylus tenuis. The sequence continues at coordinate 160,225 of JAHQIW010006985.1, read as the reverse complement.
GACATGCTTTGAATTGGATTTCGTCTGTTGAACGCGTTTATATTTTCAAAGAAGGAAGGTAAATGTTGTAATTTCTATTGAAGTTGTGACGATTTGTGAAAATGGACAATGCAATGAGAAGTAGACTGTGATTTCCTTTCCTCTTCTCTGTGAAGACATATCGACTTCGTATGAGAACTGCTAGACTGTGAAAAAAGTAAGTCGGATCATATGCGATATTTACTCTTCCCCTTTTTCTAATTTGTAATGCGTGCTTTGAAGCGTTTCCGTTGAAAAGTTGATGTGAAACTTGCCTTGGAGTTTCAGAAGTTTTTCTTGAGTTGGAGCTTTAGAATTTTTCAGATATTAAACGAATGGTTGCAAAAGATGGGAACAAAAGATAAGGTTTTCGAACTAACAAGTATCGCCGGGATGCGCCCAAACAATCGTGTACCAATCTTACGATCCTGAACAGATGAAAGGCTTGATGACCCAGGACTTTGAATCGAACGAGGAGCCGCCTGACTGCAGAGTATTTCTAGTCACTACGCTACACGTGCCCCAACAAAGAATAACGGTATTACTAGTGACCTTGAGAAACTCCACAAATTTCTTCATGTTCTGGAAACGTTTTCAACTCATAGAAACTTTGCATTACCACAAAATCTTGCTTTGACTCATCGACTCACTCGAACTGAGACTACCTAACGCCTGATAGGTAAACCTACAAATCCATCATTTGTGATCAGCTAAAGCAACTCATTAAAGCACAACTGGCCGACTAGGTGACTCAAACTCGCTAATTTGAGTTTCAGCTTATCAGATAGGGACCTGGTTAGATGCCTCTTTTCTGTGTCTGTATTCATTCCCCCATGTTGGAAATTTCGGACCTTCAAGGATCCTCTTACCTCCTCTCCATTATTTGCTAAGCAAACATGAGCATCGTTAGTGTTGCTTGATGGACATCCTAAAAAATTTTGGAAGACTTCAGCATAAAAAATCAGATTCCATACGATAAAAAAGACTTTTACTCAAATACACTTGGTTGCTTAGAAATGTCTAAATGCGATGTATCCGACGGAAACGCAGATAATCATATACCTTTAATTTCTTCCATGAGACTAAAAACAATAAGATGTGCTTCGTATGAATACTTGAACCAAGATAATGGAGCAAATATTTCAAAAAAAATTGGAATACTTCTCACCTCAATAAGAAATTCAGCCGAAATACATCAATAAAAACCTGTGTTCCTGCATAATCTAACATTTCCCATATACTTCCTAGTGACTGGTAAATTGGAATTATACCTATCCAAAACTAACAGTGGAGAGATAAACAGTGGAAGAAAAGTGCTACCAATTATACTGCCACCAAATATACAAGCTGCTGCATACGCTGAAAATACAGTCTTCCAAAATAACGGTTTACGAAAAAGATTATAGACGGATTGTCGAGATCTACGAAGTCAGAGGCGTCCTTTGCGCATTGTAGGAAGTGATATATCAAGCACAAACCAGCAGATATAGCAACGTTTGCAACAGTCACATTGAGAACATTGAATTTGAAGTACTGAACGAATAGTTTCGAGTAACCTTGAAAGAAAGACATTAGAAAAGATGGTTCCTTTCTGTTAGACGAGCAGCAAATGAATATGCGACCCCATTTGCTGGACAACAATTTTCAGAGGAGTGTTGAAAATGACGCGAAAGAGCTTGCGAAAGGAATGTAATCCAGCAAATATAAGCGAATTGAGAAAGAAAAAGGGTGTTTTGAGGAATTCACTACTTAGAGCTGTGGTCAGAGATTGTGCTTTCGAATAACTACTAACACCCCTAAGGAAAATTCTTGTCCAGCAAATGCGGTCGAAATTTTAATTTGTCGCCGTCTAACGGAAAAGTACCAAAAGAATTTAAATGGTTGTGAACCGTTTTTCATATAGTACATATTCTCATATGAACATGTGCACAACACCTTGCACACTTTATACAAAAGTGTATACACGCACTATGCACTCTAGACATAAATATTTCCATTATTATGCAACATTTTGAACAATCACGAGAGCAGCATATATATATATATATATATATATATATATAAGAGTTTATGTGGCGCAGTGGTTGGAAATGCTCTGCGTCGCAAACAAGGTCGTTAGTTCGATCTCGCGGTCATGGGTTATCAGGCCATCCATTCCCCTGCGTCGGTGAAATGCTACCCGACTGGTCCCAGACTTGTCTAGGAGGATATGCAGCACTAACTCGATATAGCGGTAGGCCGCCGTGAGTCATTGGAAAGGCCAGATAAGCACCCAATCGCCTCAAAGGAAGCTAAAAATTGAAGATGAATGTATAACACGTCCTCAGGAGTCAACACCGATAGCTTTATGTTTTTTTCACCCTTTATATGCATACATATATACATATATAATCATATATATGTATTTATACTCTACATACCTATGATGCACACATATAGATGTCCCCTCTTACATATACATGTACATGTATACATGCATATTACATGTGTACAAAAAGAGAACTTACCAGCAAGAAGATAGACTATAACTGAGTAGACAGTTGGTAATATAGTATATTGTGCAACCTTAAATGGATCTTTACTAATTAGGTTGATGAATCGATAAATAAATCTCATGTTAAGTTAAAAATCAATCCTAATTTTCTTTTGGTTGTTTGGTCTCTTTTTCAGCACTGAGCCGTAGATTGATATACTCAAATATTTCGTTCAAACTTATCGTTACTTACATCTGCCATATCAATTGCAACAAAATACGCAGTTGGATGATATGTGTAGGTATCATATTCGCGAATCACTACCGGTAACTCGTCAGTGAATACCTTAAACAGTGAAAGGGAATGATAAAGATAATAAAAGGATGAAATCAAGAAAGCGACTGACGATGAAAGAAGCTTGAACAGTTAAACGTTCTCAAAATATCGGTGGTGAATTATAATTAGATGAGAAATTTTTTTTCAGAAATTTACCACAGATTATTACAAAACAGTGAGCTATCATGGCGTCGCTCACATAAAGACTTTTGGATAGGCATTTATCAACGGAGCTAGACGGTCTGTGCAACGATTTCGAACAGAGAAGCTGAGCGCGACAAGCGACCAACCATATTAACATGGGACGCCGTGGCAGAGTGGTTGTGATGCTCGTCGCAGCAACCGTGGAGCCGAGCTCCAACACTCTCTGGTCGTCAACAACAACGTCCTATGGAGCGCAAGAGCCAGGCTATCCTCGTGATTGCAAGGAGACATGCTCGACTAGTATTCTACGTCATTCAGGAAGAAGACGAAAAACGAACCCAATGCTAAAATTATTGTGATCCTTACAATAGGAATTGTGATGAAGAGTCGTGTAAATAAATAATAAATAATAACAGTGGGAACAGTTTTTTTCACGAGATGGTTATCATGACTATTTCTCAGCCAAATGTTGTGCTGTATTTCAGTTGTCGATATCGAATAATCACTAGCTCAACGTGAAATGCACGACTTCGTAGTATTTGCCACGTGGGAGTTTTTATTGTTGTCACAGAGCAGATTGCCAAACTGAGTCGAATAGATTGTAGTTATAATGTCAGTTTAACAATAGCAATATGATGTGCAGAAGTATAGGAAGCACAAGCGCCTAAGCGGGCATATAGGCTAATGGGAACAGTGGTTGATTCAAGTCAAAGAGATGACTAGTGATACTGCTTATATTTTTCTTAATGGGCTGACTTTGATAGGCTAAAGTGAGTTGTGGAAGGAGCAGGGGTACGGAGTGCAGAATGATGGAGTGCCTTCATCCCAACGTGACGAAAAGGTACGAAAATACCTAGCTTGTGATGCAAATATGTAAAAGGTCTCCCACTTGTGATGTAAAGTTACAAAACATCTTATGAAATTTCAGCATATATCATAATTGCTACCTGAGTCAACTTGTCATGTGGTCTGTTGAATGTGCTCCTGCGCAGTCCGGCACACTTGTTTCGACATTTCAGTTTCGTCAGTCGGGCAAAGCCCTTCGTCTTCTAGCCAATCCTCTGTGGGTGCTCCAGTCCCCACACTAAGAGTTAACGACGACACACTGCACTACTCTCAAGTGAAAATCACTAGAACAGCAGTTTTTTACACTCGATTATTTTTGGCTGGAATTTCGAAACATTTTATACCGTTTTTTTTTTCGAGTATTTTCTTAAGACCACGCATAAATTTCAACATATCTCATAATTGCTATCTGAGCCAACTTGTCTTGTGGTCTGTTAATTATGAGATATGTTGAAATTTGAGCGTAGTCTTGTAAAAGCACTTGATAAGAATGGTACAGTATATTTCAAAATACCAGCCAAGAACAATCGAGTGTAAAAAACTGATGTGCTAGTGATTTTCTTCTGGCAGGAGTGCAGTGAAATCGTTCGTCGTCGCTAACTCTTATTGCCGGGACTGGAGCGCCCACAAAGGATTGGCTAAAAGACGAAGAGCTATGCCCGAATGACGAGGCTGAAAGGTCGAAACACGTGTATCGGGCTGTGCAAGAGCCCATTAACAACTCTTCAGTCAACTCAGAGTTGCTTCCATGAGAAATACATACAACTGGCATTGAACATGATTAGGATAGGCTGTACGCGACGTTCTAGAAAAGAAATATATTCGAGGGAATCGCTGCAATAATTAGCCTGTCTATGTCAGCCTTCCAAAAGAACTCATGTTTATCGTATACCATATATTAGAGTATACTCAAGCCTACGTAATAATGGATAATCGTTTATTCACGTTCAATCCGTCAACTTCTCAAACAAGGTGTTTGGGAAATATGCGGTCATCGTAAGACTCACAGAATGATCAAAATCGAACAATATCTAACAGCCAATTAGAGGATGGAATCCTCAGTTCCAACTAAATCCGCCCACAAACCGAGGAATCTGATCGATGACTGATGCGAAACAAGGAATAGATGGAAGAGCTGCTGGAATCTGCTCTGAAGATGGGTCATAAGAAAAAACATCCGCCCAAGTCCACATCTCTTTAGTGATAATGGGTTGAAAAGAAGATTAGGTCTCAGAATTGATTCAAAATATTGATTACCACTCACACAGATACATGGGTAGAGAACAATAAAAACCATATCGAGAGAAGCACGCATAGCAGATCCTTTGTAGTACATCAACGAATCCTTTGTGAATTCTACTTGAAAGTATACAGAGCCGGTAATTAACGACAAAGCCTGAAAAAGTT